>VWYK01017150.1:13946-24927 GCA_013399775.1 Semnornis frantzii | reverse complement strand
TAGTCCCTCCCCAGCCTTCCTGTAGCCCCCTTCAGATCCTGGAAGGCTACTCTGAGGTCTCCTGGAAGCCTTCTCCTCTCCAGGCTGCAGAGCTCCAACTCTCTCAGCCTGTCCTCACAGCAGAGCTGCTGCAGCCCTCTCAGCATCTCTGTGGCCTCCTCTGGACCCACTCGAACACTTCCATGTCCTTCCTGTGCTGGGGGCTCCAGAACTGCACACAGGACTCAGTGTTTTTTTATTGAACAGATGAGTTCAATATAGCATTTTCTCTTTATTCCTTTAATTGTTTTTTAAAGTTATGCAAGTGGTTATGCTGTCACTGAGGACAGACCAGCTTCAATTCATTCTGATCCCTGAGACTGAACAAACTCTCTGATGCTGACTCTGCAGGTATACATGGCTTGTTAATGCTGCTGCCACAACCCTTTCCCTAACCAGCTCTGTTCCTTGACGTTGCTAAAAATGAAGTCTTTGTGCTTTTGCATATTTTTTGTTCATCCTTATTGACAGTTGGAAGATTTTCTGCAAGTGTCAACTGAATGCAAGAAACACTGACAAGAGACCTTTTCAGTTGAAAACATCCAACACTTATCAGGTTACTTCTTGTTTTCTTTTTGCTTTTCACTTCTTAAAGTAGTTATAAAGTGTCAAGGTAGTCTTACACAGATTTAAATCAGGAAGGTAAAGTGTGTATGTCAGAGAGTATTTCTGTATCAATAAAAGGAAAGGAATTGTTTATCTGGTGGGTCAGCTCAGTCCCAGTTTTCAGAGATGACATAGGACTTCCCTGAAGAGGCCTCTTGTGACTTATCAAAAAGGATGGTTACAGTCAATCAGAAGGACACAGCCAAACCCCCACTTCTGACTTCATGAGTCCTCATGCTGATTTTCAGGAGAACTGTAACATTTTTATAATGTGAACTCATTTAGCTTATTGTCCCTCACAGAGAGCTTTGTCTCTGCATATCAGAATTGATGACTGCATGCATTTACTTATCTCAAAATGAGGACAGGCTGAGAGAGTTGGGGCTCTGCAGCCTGCAGAAGAGAAGGCTTCCAGGAGACCTTAGAGTAGCCTTCCAGGATCTGAAGGGGGCTACAGGAAGGCTGGGGAGGGACTATTGACAAGGTCTGGGAATGACAGGACAAGGGGAATGGGTTTGAAGTCGCAGAGGGGAGATTGAAAGTGGATGTTAGGAGGAAGTTGTTTGCAGTGAGGGTGGTGAGACACTGGCACAGGTTGCCCAGGGAAGTTGTGGCTGCTCCCTCCCTGGAGGCGTTGAAGGCCAGGTGGGAGGAGGCCTTGAGTGCCCTGTACTAGTGGGAGGTGTCCCTGCCTATGGCAGGGGGTTGGAACTGGATGATCCTTGAGGTCCCTTCCAACCTTACCATTCTATGGTTCTAAAATCTGTCTGATTCACCTTTCTGTTATAATGAAATGTTTTGCTAAGCCATCGTTTCTGCCATAAACATATTCCCTCGGCTGCATCCTAGTGGTGGATTATTTGCTCCAGGATCTTTTATTTTCATCCCAGAGATGGATATACATTTCAGACCAGCTCCTGAAATATTGATTTGCTTCAGGAAACTTTTTGTAAGAAAGTCTTGGAAGTCAAAACTAAATCGGTTTTGTGCACTTCATTTTCCAGGGGATCAGATCCGCTTTGTTTATTATCTAACAAAACTGAAAGCATAACGTAAAAAAACAAGAC
Source organism: Semnornis frantzii (assembly GCA_013399775.1). Lineage (NCBI taxonomy): Eukaryota > Metazoa > Chordata > Aves > Piciformes > Ramphastidae > Semnornis > Semnornis frantzii. The sequence continues at coordinate 23,215 of VWYK01017150.1, read as the reverse complement.
TGAAACAGAAAAGAACATTATAAAAATATTGAAACTGTCTTTTCCTGGCAATGGGGAAATGCATTCATTCACTTTAATATAAAAAAAATAGAAACAATGATGCATGGTAAAATACATACCTCAAGGGTTCCTATGTTTACATCAAATACATAACAAAATCATAGAATCATAGAATCATAGAATGGTAAGGTTGGAAGGGACCTCAAGGACCATCCAGTTCCAACCCCCTGCCATAGGCAGAGACATCTCCCACTAGCACAGGTCACTCAGGGCCACCTCCAACCTGGCCTTCAACACCTCCAGGGAGGGAGCAGCCACAACCTCCCTGGGCAACCTGTGCCAGTGCCTCACCACCCTCACTGCAAACAACTTCCTCCTAACATCCACTTTCAATCTCCCCTCTGACACTTCAAACCCATTGCCCCTTGTCCTGTCATTCCCAGACCTTGTCAATAGTCCCTCCCCAGCCTTCCTGTAGGCCCCCTTCAGATCCTGGAAGGCTACTCTAAGGTCTCCTGGAAGCCTTCTCTTCTCCAGGCTGCAGAGCTCCAACTCTCTCAGCCTGTCCTCACAGCAGAGCTGCTGCGGCCCTCTGAGCAGCACTGTGGCCTCCTCTGGACCTACTCAAACAGTTCCATGTCCTTCCTGTGCTGGGGGTTCCAGAACTGTACACAGGACTCCAGATGGGGCACTTAATTACTTCTTAAGCACTTATATATGCATAAAGTTGCATTACACTGAATATGTCATAATTTAAATCCAACACATATAAATATGCATCAAATTTGCATTGCAAATGTATTCATCCTATGTTTTGTTAATCAAATGTCATATCTAAATTAATTCAGAAAATGCAGTTCTGGCTTACTCACCAAATAGTTCTTTATTAAACAAAATATATGTTATAGGACATAAATACAATAAAATAATAGCTGATGGTCCTCACAGTGGCAGAAATTATTTATTACCAAAGTCAACAGAATGACTAAACTGAAATGAGGTGTCTGACCCATCAACAGCTGCTGTGATAGATGCCAGCAGCTATAAGACAAGATGAAAAATCTGTGGTTTAGTGCTAGAAAACATATTTGCAAATATTCTCTTTAATGTTGCTCATCTGGCACTAATAAGTGCTGATTTGACTGCTCAAATGATGAGCAGGGTACATTAAACCTGTTTGCTGGTGACTAGGAAATTCCCACTGAAAGACCTGAGCTGTTTGTCTTAAATGTAAACACACATTAGTTAATACATGTAATGAATATCTGTGTTCAACAGCACTGTTTCCTTTAGGATCATCTGAAGTCAAGTTAATAAAAGGCTTGTTTAATTAAATGCATCATTCCTGGCATGCTTCAAATGGAACAGGCAAATGAATACATAGAGGCATTGCTCTGCCCAGCTCTTTTGTTCAGATACCAGCCACAGACACAGAAAAGGATCAAACTGACTGCCTCTACCTCATGAAATTATCAATGAAAAAGGTAGTTTTCACATTACTACTGTGAAAAGGAATGGTAAAAAAAGTACTTTGAACCAGACCTTTTCTGGTCATTTATCAATGTTATGACACAGAAGCTGTCAAAAGCAGGTTCCAAGTTTTCAGTAGTGGAAAAAACCAAATGCACAGCTGCAAATACTGTTGAATTCTGCAGGATGGGCAGACAGGCATGGTGCTGCTCAGTCTACATTTTCACACAAGTCTTGCAAACACAATGTGGTCAGAACATCAGGGTTAGGCTTTTTGTGGGTGTGATAGAAGATGTGGGCAAGAACTCAAGATGCTTCAGCAGGCAAATAGGGATTACACATTTACATTGCCTGGCTTGTTTAAATATACTTCACATTAGCATGTTGCTTTAAAGTGCATAAAGGCAGATGGTCTGTCCTGAATTTTCTAGAAGAGTCGGGGCTACCTGTAGAACAGGAGAAACCATAAAAGACAAGAGGTAACAAGCAATGAAAGGCTAATAAATTCATCTCAAATCTGATGAAGTGACCCAAAATTTACTATTCCACGAGCTGGATTCTGTGTCTTGCAGAAGAACTAAGAAGGATACAGCAACTCCAACTCAACAAGCATCAATGAAATCTACAGCAAATCACGGAAGTCTGATGGCAGAGGATGAATATTTGTATGCCAATATTGAAGGTTAGGTTGCTGATGGCTTCTCTCTTCATTCAACAGCTGCTTCAGTCATGTCCTAGAGTAGTCTTTATGAAGACAACTTTAGAGGGAAATGCACTGCTCCCTTTGTGAATTAAAATGCACTGCTCCCTTTGTGTATTAAAATGCACTGCTTCCTTTGTATATTAAGGATTTAGGGACAGGGCAAACAGTGCTATTGCAAAGCATCTGCCTTCTTTCCATGCTGTTCATTTTCTCTGAGAGACTCCTAGCTGCTGCTGTTCCCATGCCACTCTTCATTCCCACAAAGTGGTGAGTCTTTTCTTCTGACTGTGCTCTGTTATAATGCCCACATAACCACATTGCCTGTAAGCATGTTAGAAAGCAGATATGAATGTCACAGAATCATAGATTCATACAATGGTACATGTTGGAAGAGACCTCCAGAAATCATCGAGTCAAACTTCATCAATCAGAAATAGCAAATGAACAAAATCATTCCTCCAGTACAGACTCAGACTTACTGAGTTGCTGAGGTCAATCAGTACATCTCAACAGCCTAAGCAGGAGGATCACACGTAACAGCTACACATAGGCATGCACACTTAGAGATGGTCCTCCTGCAAAATCGGGTTTGTGCAGTCTGTGATGGGAAAGCACTGGGTACCTGGACTTTGAGGATGTATCAGCCCAGCACCAGAAGCTACAGTACATTGCTCCTGCAGCGAGGAGAAGTGCAGTGCTCACCCAGCCCACGTAGAGAGCAGCTCCTAGTTCTCGTTTCAGTGGCGCAGGGACCTCCGGGTCATAGAAGTCACAAATTATGCTACCTGCAGTCCAGGACACAGGGATCAAAGCAAGGATGCCTGTCAGGAGAAAGGCGACTCCAGCTGCCAGGAGAAAGATGCTGATGCCCTGAGAATCCTCCCTGGTCCGATGAGTGTACTTCACACCAACGATGGCCATCAAAAAGGAAATGATTGATAGGACCACTGCAGTGCACATGAGGGCTCTGAATGCCTCCAAGGGTGGAGGAAGAGCAAGGAGAGAATCGTAGAACTTGCACTGCAGTCTGATGCCCATCTGACTGATGCAGTCCATCCACAGCCCTTCCCAGATGGTCTCAAACACCACGATGTTGGCATCGATGTAGGCAGAAACTCTCCACTGTGGCATAACTGTGGCTGCCAAAGTCCCAACCATGCCGATACCTCCAAATATAAGACCAGTGATTTGTAACACAAAGCAAACCATGTTTCTTCTGGAAAAGACAAGTCAAGTGAGGTGGCCTACAAATTCTCCCAGACTTACTTTTTCATAGAAGAAATATGAGAGTGAGTATTTTCTTCAGGAATTTCCTCATATGGCAAGTCTCAGGGTTTCATTTCAAAGCAGCTCGCTTCAGTCTGAGGTTCAGACAGGTGGAATTCCATTTCTGACAGGCTGAAAGGACCTACTATTTATTTGCCTTGAAATCACCTCTGACTGCAGTGCCTACCTATCAAGCCTAACAAGTTTCCAGCCAATGGAAAACTGGAAGAGGAGTGTCATAGCTGATTTTACTGTTTCTCATAATGTGCCTCTAGTGATGCTATAATTAAGTGTCAGGCATTCAATTAAAGGTACCTAGCTGCAGGATTAGTAATTTCTTAACTGCAAGATTGCAGCTATGTTGAAATTTAGAACAGAAAGTCTGAACTTCCATCTGTTGAAATATTATGTAAAATAGGGCATTGCATTTATTCTTATGAGCAAAAGGACACTTTGGCTTGGTCTGAGACTCGCTTTCTAAGTGCAAAAGTCTTGGGAGAACAGCTGATTTCTAATTTTTTTAATGAAGCCAGGAGGTACTTGGTGTAGCTCTTTAATGTAGATTCCTTGTTTTGATCAACTACAAAAGTATAATCATGAAATTAGACAGGTACAGGAAAGTCAAGTATTCCAATCAACATCAAAACCTCCCTCTACCGGTTGCATAATTCACATGGACAACGAAGAAAAGAGCTGGCAGAGTTTCACAGCTTCTGCTTCTGAATCCACAAGGTCACTGTTAAGAAATAATCCTCTACAAGACTGTCTCCCCATTAGAAGGATGGTGTTGTCGTTATGTTCCATGCTAATAATGTTCTCCAAGCACCATTAGGAGTGGTTGTGGACAAATGTCTAATGTGAGATTTTTCTTTTGGTGTACAACGAACCTTGAAAGAAGTGAGGGATCCTTCCCACAGGCATATTCTCTGCCTGCACAGATAGCTACAAGCCTGGACAAAAGTGCACACCAAAGACAGATTTGCCTTGGGCAAGTTAGGAATAATCATTGCATAATTTTTGTTCTTAACTTTCTTCTCACTACCTTGAAACAATAGCGTATGATGACAACACAGGGGTGTTGTTGATACTGATGTGTTTCTAGTTGGTTTGCCTTTGAACCAATGGATCTAGTGAATGAATGAATGAATGAATGAATGAATGAATGGATGGATGGATGGATGAATAAATAAATAAATGAATGAATAAATGGATGGATAGATAGAAAGAAAGATGGATAGACAGACAGATAGATAGACAGCTAGACAGACAGACAGATAGATAGATAGATGGATAGATGGATGGATAGATAGATAGATAGATAGATAGATAGATAGATAGATAGATAGATAGATAGATAGATAGATAGATAGACAGACAGATAGATAATTAGATAGACAGACAGACAGATAGACTGACAGCTAGACAGACAGATAGATAAACAGATAGATAGATAGACAGCTAGACAGATAGATAGATAGACAGACAGACAGACAGACAGATAGATAATTAGATAGACAGACAGATAGACAGACAGATAGACAGATAGACAGACAGACAGATAGATAGACAGATAGATAAATAGATAGATAGATAAATAGACAGACAGATAGACAGACAGATAGATAGAAAGACAGACAGATAGATAAATAGACAGACAGACAGATAGACAGACAGATAGATAGATAGATAGATAGATAGATAGATAGATAGATAGATAGATAGATAGATAGATAGATAGATAGATAGACAGACAGTCAGATAGACAGACAGACAGACAGACATATATAGATGAGTTGACTCCCCATGAAGACCCCTAGAATTTCTGTCAAGGAAAGGTTTGTCATCACTTGTGGGTTGTAGTGTTGGAGGGTTCATGTGTTTGGCAATATCAGACATTGCCTTTGATGATATTAATGTAGTTACAGGGCTTAAGTGCCTACACTACATGTTGAAAGCAAAAGTTAGAACCTGTGAAGAGGGAGTTGTCCATCTAAGCCACTCACAACCCCTTCTCCCTAGCTACAAACTGTAAGGAAGGAGTGACAAATAATGCAGGTTACACAGTACAATGTTACATGACTATGTGGAAAATACACCCAAAGCAGCTGGGCAATTTGGTTTCACCTTTAAGTCTGCTAGCAGGATTCTGGAGATAAAAAGTTCCCTCAACTAAGATACAAAATGTAACCTTTAGAAATCCAATACATTATCGGATTTGTCCTTAAAGAGGCATTAATATTGTATCACTCTTCTGCAGATATTAAATAAATAAATAAAGCCACTCCATAGCACAAAGGAGGAAGTGGCAGAAATGAAATCAGAAGTTGTAGATGGTTGTGTAAAAGATAAGAACTCCTTTCTCTGGCAGAAGACTGCTTCCTTAGAAGAAGACTGAACACAAGACATGGTATTTAACTTGAGTACAGTCTTCATTCATCACACAGGGCTTTTTCTACCTCTGAATTCTGTAAACTGTTTATTTGTTATTTTAACTCCAGAAAAGAAACCAACTTATTGAGGAAAAGCACTCTCAAAACTAGCACTAAAATGTCATTTTGTCAACAGAAGAACTCTTTGTGCAACATTTCCAGCTGGCCAGCTTTTGAAAGTATACACAGTTTGTGATAGTTTAAAACTAAGCCCCTAGCCTGGTTCTAAATTATAAACATACAATGGGAAAATTCCAAAGACTTGGACTAGGAAAAAAAAAATAGTAAAAGGAAAATAGTTTAGAGGATTGTACATAAAATAAAAATAATAGATGTCTGTATCATCCTATTTGCTTGCAGGTTAGGAGGCAGTGTGCTGCACAAACCTTTCTTTCTTTTGCTCTTCTCCACTCTGGTTGCTGCTGGTTGATGTTTTTGCTACACTGACCTTGGCTGAGACTCTTGTCATGGCTAAGTACTAACATCAGCCTTTTTTCTCTCTGGAAGGAGAGTTATTCCCTTTTTCCCTTGTCCAGAGGGGTGTAGAAAGCAACCCAAGAGGGTCCTTGTTGTTGTTTCTGAATTGTAAACAGTTGTAAATATATGTAAATACATCTTGTGCATACACCTTGCATTTTATGCATCCAGATTTTACCTTGCTTGTAAATATAGCTTCATTTTGCTTCCAAACCTTCTGAGCTACTCTGGTGATTGATTTTGGGGGCAATTTCAACCCACTACTACAGCTGAAGAACAGACCATGCCTAATACCCTGAATCTGTTTATCTGACAGACATATGTAGAAGGACTGCTCTGAAATAAGCATGAGGAGACCTTATAGCAGACCTTCTTTACATGAGGAGACCTTAGAGTAGCCTTCCAGTATCTGAAGAGGCCTACAGGAAGGCTGGGGAGGGACCATTGACAAGGTCTTGTAATGCCAGGACAAGGGGCAATGGGTTTGAAGTGGCAGAGGGGAGATTTAGACTGGATGTTAGGAGGAAGTTGTTTGCAGTGAGGGTGGTGAGACACTGGCACAGGTTGCCCAGGGAGGTTGTGGCTGCTCCCTCCCTGGAGGTGTTGAAGGCCAGGTTGGAGGAGGCCTTGAGTGAGCTGTGCTAGTGGGAGGTGCCCCTGCCTCTGTCAGGTGTTTGGAACGGGATGGTCTTTGAGGTCCCTTCCAACCTTACCATTCTATGAGTCTATGATTCTTTGACTCTAGAAGGGTCATGCATAAAATTACACTCTGTGACAGTCAGGACATGGTTTGTGTAGAAGAAGAACTGCTGGCAGAAATTGTATTTAAATGCATCACATGCTGGCTATGTAGCAATACATCCAGAGAATGCTAAATGGTTGAATGGGGTTTTTTCAGCTTTAATTGGAAGCAGCACCTATGGTGAGTGACATCCATGAGCACTCAGGCTGCACTGCTGCATGTACTGCCCAGGGACAGGATGGTTCTTGTAACTGAAACCTAAGGGGAAGGAACCAGGAAAGCAAAATCAATTTAACAGTTTTGAAACTCAAAGATAAATTTCAGAAATTAAAATAAGGTACTTGAGATAGGTTAAAATTAAAATCTACAAACACTACCAATATCACAGAAATTCATGAGAACTGGCAAACCTCAACAACCTCTTACATGCCAGCAAGCCACTGGCTTTACTAACAGCTGTAAGTATTATCTTTAGCAGAACAGTCCTGTTTGAATCAGCCTGAAGGGAGCTCTTATGCCCTTGCATAACCTAGAGAACTGTACTGTATCTCCATTTAAAAGCTCACCTTACCTCTCAGAAGGAAATGCTTAGGTGACTGAGTTGCTGCAAAATCACTTTGAACAGCAGTCAGCTCTTAAAGTAGAATTAAATACATTAAATACATTTTGGGCATGGCAAGTACAATGGCTTTAGTGTCAGGTGAGAAGAAATCACAGAATCACATTATGTCAGGGGCTGGAAGGGACCTCAAAAGATCATTTAGTCCAACTCCCCTGCCAGAGCAGGATCACCTATACCAGATCACACAGGAATGTGTCCAGGTGGGTTTTGAATATCTGGAGAGAGGGAGACTGCACAACCACACTGGGCAGCCTGTTCCAGTGTTCTGTCATCCTCACTGTGAAAAAATTCCTCCTCCTTCCTTCCCGTGGAACTTCCTGTGCCTCAACTTTCACCCATTGCCCCCTGTCCTGTCATTGGGCATCACTGAGCAGAGCCTGACTCCAGCCTCTGGGCACTAGCTCTTTACATCTTTACAAACGCTAATGAGGTCAGCCCTCAGTCTCCTCTCCTCCAAGCTAGAGACCCCCAGGTCCCTCAGTCTCTCCTCATGAGAGAGATGTTCCATGTCCCTAATCATCTTTGTTACCCCAGTTACAGCTGACTAGATGCTAGAAGTCTCCTCATTCTGTGTGTCATCTACCAGCTATGCTGTTTGGAAGCTTAGCCAACACAAAATGAGAATACCAGTTCTTATGCAAATATAAAATGAGAATACCAGTTCTTATGCAAATATGCTCACCTCAAAATTTGCCTTCAAAGAGGAAAATAGGCAACTGAGGAAGCACATAGCCTTTCCATCTCATCTTTCCCTGGATCTCTGTTCAGATTTACACTTCCTCTTTCCTTCAACTAAGTATGTTCATTGGAATATTTTCCTGGTGCTATGTCTTCTGTTCCCTTCCCAGCTTTTAAGATGCCAATGTCCCTTGAAAAGGAGGAATTAGAGCATCTCCAGTTTGCATGATTAACAGAATCTGTGATCCCAAGTGCTTAATTAATTATAGGCATCAATAATGTAAAGACTTAATTGCCTCCCAGAAATCAGGTTTGATTCCTCTTTGTATGTGTTCTCTATACTTTGAGAGTCTGTACACATACACCTACAGATAGACAAATAGATGATAATGTTATGTTACAGGCTAATGAGCTAAATTCAAGGTTCAGTAATATTTTTGGAAGAGGCAATATTCAGATTTATCAAAAGCACACTTTAGATACTAAGAGTTGCAGTGAAGGCTTTTAACGTCCCAGAGGCTGCAGTTATCCTGTAAAGCTGCAAAGCTGTCAAACCACCTTCAGAACCTGGCAATAGGGAGTCCAGCAGGCTGTGGTTCTGCAGTCACTCTGCATCCTGTCCCTCTGGGCAGAGGTGCTAGGTGAAGCCATGCAGACCTAGGTCGTCCTAGAAGCATGGCCAGCAGGGCAAGGGAGGTGATTCTGCCCCTTTGCTCTCCTCAGACCCCACCTGTAGTCTTGTATACAGTTCTGGAGCCCCCAGCACAGGAAGGACATGGAAGTGTTGGAGTGGGTCCAGAGGAGGCCACAAAGATGCTCAGAGGGCTGCAACAGCTCTGCTATGAGGACAGGCTGAGAGAGTTGGGGCTCTGCAGCTTGGAG
>VWYK01017150.1:0-11695 GCA_013399775.1 Semnornis frantzii | reverse complement strand
CTAGATCTCAGCCGGAGCTGGAAGTTAAGAGATGAAGCTCTATTTACAGCTCAGCACAATATACAAGCAAATATATACAGTATAGACAGGAATATTTACAGAAATAGGCAACTTTAAGGTAATACAGACACACAACTCCCAGAAATCAGAGACCCCAGGAGGGGTTCCCAACCACCCTTCCACCTTCTCCCCACCCCCACACCTTACCCCAAGGTTTGCCTTATGTGCAAGGAGGATCGGCTGGGGAGGATTAGAAGAAAAGTGGTTAGTGAAGTTATTCAACAGAGAGGAGAAGCCAGAGCTGCTAGAGAGCCCAAGAAACCGCTTGCCCTGTGACCCAGACTGCCTGCTCAAGACACTCTCTTATCTTTTTGTAAACATCTCAGCAAGCCTGTGAGTGAAGCAGACATCACCATTGTTTTCCTTCACAACCTATAGTACAATTTTCTCCATTAAAAATATTCCAATTAGCTCAAACCAGCACAAGTATTCATCAGGATGCACTTAATTTTTATCAGAACACCCCTTCCAGAACCATGAGTCACAGTAGTTCCAAGGATGCACCACTCTCTGTAATTTTAGGGATGATGTGCCTCTGCCCAATGATAGTCCACATCCTGGAAGGGCAACAATGCTTCAGCAGTGTGGGCACATTGCTTCCCCTGAGGAGAAGCCAGTGCTGTTCCTAATTGCAGCATTCTATGAAGCCAGTCCAGATATGAACTTTGACCAGAACAAAGCAGTAGACACTAATTCCAGATCTGAAATGTGTAGCTTAGCACAGAATGCAATACTCCAAAAGAAGGAAGAATGTCTGTCAGTTATTTCTACCAATGAAATTTTGGGAATTAATGGGCTGGAAGGTAGGGAAGGGAAAGCAAAACAGATAGAAAACAGTCTGGTGTGGGCAGGCTGACATAAAAATAATTGCAAAATGAAAGAGGCAAAGGCCTCAGCACAGCTAATGCTTTTATGCTGAAATGGAACAGGATTCACATTATGAGGCAGAAAATGGTATGTGAAAGATCATTAGGATGAGAGGATCTGTATCTCTGTTAGAAGACCATCGCCAACGAGGTGAAAGTGCTTGGAGCACTGATGGAGAGCAAATCCTCTGATCCTCATCGTGTTATTCTTTATTAATTAGACTAACCTCTTACAGACATGATTGTGGATGAAGATTAAAAAATCCTTCAGAATTATCTGTCATGCAAGTGCCACAGGGAAGGAAAGGAGAGAATTGTAGGACTGAGACCGATACTCAGGTGGATGGATACCAAGAAGGCATTTGGTAGGGGAACAGAAAAGGTAACTGACTGAAAAGAAAATATACTTAAGGGGTCAGAAAATTTAAGAGGAGAATGAGAGTCAATAGAAATCAATCCAAATTAAACTTTAGAAATAAAAATAGAATAAAAGGTGTTACAGGCATACAAGAACTGCAGAACAGCAGTAAAGGAGGCATGCTAGGCTCTGAGTATGGGTTGAGGAAAGATAGTTAGCCTTCCTTTTCCTTGAATTTCAGCAAAAATCAGACTGAAGATAGAAATCTGCACTGAAGGAAATTCAGCATGTGCAGCCCCACATCTGGTACCAATGACTCTTATCACCTGTGTCAGGTCAGTGTTTCCAGAGGTGGAAAATCTTGTGTGCAGCTAGAAACCCATGAGCCAGAATCTAACAGCATAAGATGATTTAGTATCCATTATGAAGAAAATAATAAATATCTAGAAGTAGATGGACAGTGCCCTGGGTTAACACAGCCTGTTCTCACAAACCCCACTCCCCCCACACAGACAGTAGGGAAAATAACAGCAAAAAAATGAATTTTGGGCTGAGATAAGTAATTGTAATGCTTTGAGCAACATCTTCTATATCCCTACACTATTCTGAGCAATGATGGCTGAAATTTGTAACAGTGGCAAGACGTTGCTGTATTCAGGAGCTTGCTGACTTTATGGTTTCATTCTCATGTGGTGGAGCTGTTCTGTACAATTTTTGGTCAGTTATTTTTCTTTTTGATTTTCCTTTCCTCTCTCTCTTTCGGTGTAATCTGGTATCTCTGCAGTAGAGTACTAAACCATTTCATGTAACTCAACTAAAGCTTCTCACTTTCCTTTTTTTCTTTCCTTTTTCTCCTCTCTCACCAATGGGAGCAATCTAATGAGTTGATAGGATGCACAATTATCTCAGCCTATTTGCAGAGAAGTGCAGCAAAATCCAGAAGGAGCAGCAGAAACCAGCAATAAAACAGCTCCCCACCACCACCACCAAGCATGCAGCAGCCAGCAACAGTGGAAAAATTCAGCACCTCAAACCTGGAAACCAGAAGCAATAACTGGAACAGGAAGCCTCTCATGTTACAGTCTCAGCTTCAAGCCCAGTGACACTTTGCTCCAGCCGGCACTTCCATTTTGAAGTAGCCTACCTGGACTTCAGTGAGGCCTTTGACACTGTCTGCCACAGCAAACTCCTGGCCAAGCTGGCAGCCTGTGGCTTGGACAGGGGCACTCTGTGCTGGGTTAAGAACTGGCTGGAGGGCTGAGCCCAGAGGGTGGTGATGAATGATGCCACATCCAGCTGGCAGCCAGGCACTAGTGGTGTGCCCCAGGGATCAGTGCTGGGCCCAGCCCTGTTCAATATCTTCACCGATGATCTGGATGAGGGGNGGTTATTCTCCCCCTGTACTCAGCACTGGTTAGGCCATGCCTTGAGTACTGTGTCCAGTTCTGGGACCCTCAATTTCAGAAAGATGTTGAGGTGCTTGAATGTGTCCAAAGAAGGGCACCAAGGCTGGGGAGGGGGCTGGAGCACAGCCCTGTGAGGAGAGGCTGAGGGAGCTGGGGGTGTGCAGCCTGCACAAGAGGAGGTTCAGGGCAGACCTCACTGCTCTCTACAACTACCTGAAAGGAGTTTGTAGCCAGGTGGGGTTGGTCTCTTCTCTCAGGCACTCAGTGACAGAACAAGAGGACACAGTCTCAAACTGTGCCAGGGCAGGTTTAAACTGGACATTAGGAAGAAGTTCTTCACAGAAAGAGCGATTGGCATTGGAATGGGCTGCCTGGGGAGGTGGTGGAGTCACCATCCTTGGAGGTGTTTAAAAGGAGCCTGGATGAGGCACTTGGTGCCATGGCTTAGTTAATTAGACAGTGTTAGGTAATAGGTTGGACTGGATGATCTCAAAAGTCTTTTCCAACCTGGTTAATTCTGTGCTAAATGGCAGTGTGGTATTGAATACACATCAGTAGATTCAACTCAACTCATTAAATAAAATGCAGCATCAACTTAGCAAAAATAGATTCTTTTTTTTTGTTTTGCTTGGGAACATTTTCAAGAAAATAAAAGTTGGGAAAATCTAATCCATCTAGATCTTATTAGAGCATCTGACACAGCAGAAGGGAATTAACAGAGGCAATTGTATTCGATTTGTGTGGCAGGATTTTGGTAGTGGAAAAGAGGCTACAGGGGCAGCTCCTGTGAGAAGCTGCTAGAAACTTCCACAGCTCCAAGGTGAATGTACTGCTGGCCAAGGCCATCAGAAATGGTGGTAGTGCCTCTGTGATAACATTTAAGAAGGGGGGGAGAAGAAACTGCTGGAAAACTTGCAGCAGAGAGACGAGTGGGAAGTGAGACAAACACCTCCATTTACTCAAGGTCAGTGAAGGAGGAAAGGGGCAGGTGCATGGGAGCAGAATCCCTGCAGCTGGTGGTGAGAGGGGAGGTGGCTCCTGCAGCTGACCGGGTGTGAAGGTGGAGCAGGTGACTGCTGTACACCTGTGGGAAGCCCAAGCTGCAGCAGTCTGTTTCTGAGAGGGCTACACCCTGCAGAAGGGTCTCAGTCTGGAGCAGTTCATGAAGAGCTGCAGCCCATGGGAGGGACTCAGATCAGAAGAGTTCGTGGAGTAGTGTCTCCCATGGGAAGCACCTCATGCTGGAGAAGGGGAAGAGTGTAAGGAATCCTCTCCCTGAGGAGGAAGGAGGGCAAAAACAATACATTATGAATTGATCACAGCCCCTTTTCCCCATCCCCCCATGCTGCTGTGTGGGAGGAGGTAGAGCAACTAGGAGCAGAACTGAGCCTGGGAAGAGGGGAGGAGTAGGGTGAAGGTGTTTTAAAATTTAGTTTTCATTTCTCATTATCCTGCTCTGATTTAATTGGTAACAAATTTAACTGAGCTTCTTTTTCCCAAAATGAGTCTGTTTTGCCATTGACCATAACTGTTGGTAAGGTTGGAAGAGACCTCAAGGATCATCCAGTTCCAACCCCCTGCCATAGGCAGGGACACCTCCCACTAGCACAGGGCACTCAAGGCCTCCTCCAACCTGGCCTTCAACACCTCCAGGGACGGAGCAGCCACAACCTCCCTGGGCAACCTGTGCCAGTGTCTCACCACCCTCACTGCAAACAACTTCCTCCTAACATTCACTTTCAACCTCCCCTCTGCCACTTCAAACCCCTTGCCCCTTGTCCTGGCATTCCAAGATCTTGTCAATAGTCCCTCCCCAGCCTTCCTGTAGGCCCCCTTCAGATCCTGCAAGGCTACTCTAAGGTCTCCTGGAAGCCTTCTCTCCTGCAGGCTGCAGAGCCCCAACTCTCTCAGCCTGTCCTCACAGCAGAGCTGCTGCAGCCCTCTCAGCATCTTGGTGGCCTCCTCTGCACCCACTCCAACAGTTCCAAGTCTTTCCTGTACTGGAGGCTCCAGAACTGCACACAGGGCTGCAGGTGAGGTCTGACAAGAGCTTTGTGCTTCTGTAAGTCCTGTAAAAAATTTGGGAAGTTTTCTTATAGTTTTCTTGTACTTTCTTTGGTAGAACTAGATCAGCATGTGCTTTACCAGGAACAGATAATGCCATCCAATGGAGCAGTAGTGGTTGATGTGCACAGGAGTTTTTTTACTGAGCATATCTTACTTTTTACTGAGGCTTGCCTCAGGCCTGTAGATGAATATTGTATGACTTACTCTGTGTTTTGACAGCAGAGATAACTACAATGCACTGGTACATACACGTGTGGTTTTCTGAGTAACAACTTATACCTACCTTTTAGAGGGATGATCTAGGAAGGTGACTTTATTATAAACACATTATAAACCCTGATGTTACAGCCAGGAGTTCTGTGTAGGATATTGACAGTGCATCTCTAAAAATAGGTTTTCTCCTCCAGTCTCTTTCCCCCTGATTAATAAACATTAATGAAGAAATATAAAGGAAATACAGCTATACACTGCTGTATTAAAGATCACACACATTACATGTATGAATATGTAGAAAGGAAGAAAGGCAAAATTGCATCATCAAGCACACCTTACTCTGTATTTTACAAACACTGTGAGGAGGGTTCTAGTGCAGATTTTTACTTCTTCTGCCTTCAGATGAAACAAAGATTTTGCTTCCAAGCTTTCAAGCAGTAAAAGTCCAAGGAATTTACTAGAAAACCACAGATGACATAATAAACTTTCCATAAAATATTTAAAGCAGCTGGTCAGGCTTTAGAAGAAAATGTTCTCTGTTAAACACCACAAATTTGTGTTCTCAGTTCAATCAAAGGCAAAACTGCATTAATTTCTATGGGTCTGAAGTGGCAACTTATTCACTGGTTACAAAATTCTATTAAAGTATTACTGCTCTTGATTAATTTGTGTCCTTTTAATATCAATTTGTATTTAATTACTTTTCAGTAGAGTTGGTTTCTCTGCATTGTTGCTTACCATGGGTGCACAATTCCATGATTAAAATATTGTTCAGCTTGTTTTAATCTGAGCTGTGTGAAAATGCTGACACTGTTTATGTTCTTTGTGCCCCTAAACTATGCTAGTGTGAGTGGGTCTCAGCACAAATATTGGCCTGACTGTACAAACCCCCCATATTTAAAAACATGTAGATGACAGAGCCAGCAGCAGCCAGTAACCAACACAGTGTGATCTGTGCAACGTTGCAAAGTGCTTTAGGCAACAAGGAATTTGCAAGGAAATGCTGCTGCTTCCCAAAAGTAGGGTGTGAGTGAGCTTGACCTATAGGGGTTGAAAAAAAAAAATAATATTAGCTTTCACCAAAATTGTGATCCTTGGGGTGAACATAAAGCTATGCTTATTCTATGAAAAAAAAAAAAAAGGATTTTTTTTCATATATTTTCATATCTTTCAGCTTACCTTCCTCTGCTGAATTAATTCTTCAAGCAAACTCCCATTAAACCAACAGTAGATCAATCCCTTAGTGAATACTTTGAAGCCATTATTATCTTGTCCTTATTCACTGATATTCCCTCTTTCCCAACCAGGAAAACAAACAAACAAACAAAAAATATCAAACAAAAACCCCCAAAGACAAAACCACAAAACAGCTGCTTAATTCCCCTCCTCTTTGCAACAGGTCAGCATTTTGTGTCACAGTGAAACTTTAAGCCCTTTATTACTGTTTTACACATAACATGTAACCCAAAGCAAAGCTAGGCAACCCAAAAGCTATTTGACATTACTACCAAAATAGTATGAAGCATGCTATTAAAATAATATTAAGCATCCACCTTTCCATGCATTAAAACTGTCTGCACTGGACATCAGTCACAGCAGAGCCCACAGAGGGTAACTGCAGCTCCAAAACTCAACTCCAGTTACAAGGCAGAAGGCAAAGGTGACTTTTGAGCTGTCCTTGTGTGCAGAAGCTGAGATCCATCGACTGAACATAGGAAAAGGCAGAAGGCATCTAGACATACTGACTTTTGGAGTATGAGCTTTCAGCCATCTTGTGCTGGCTCTGAGTAGAAGAGTGGGTTGGTGCAGAGTATCCATAGCTTCTTGCTTTCTCACAGCAGCGGAAAAATGAACAGAATATTGCTCCAGCAGCAATCAGACACAGAGCAGCTACCCAGCCCAGGTAGAGGGCCTCTCCAAGCTCCCTTTTCTGCGCAGCATTGAGCAGTGGGTTGTAGAAGTCACTGATGATGGTGTTGGCAACCCAGCAGACCGGAACGAGCTCGACTACACCTGAGAGGATGAAGAGGAGCCCAGCGGTCAGAATGACATAGCCCTTGTCTTGGCAGCTGCTCTGTGCACACAGAGTGCACTTCATCCCAACGGTGGCAAACACAAAAGCGAGGAAGGAGAGCGCAGACCCAACACACATTAAGCCTCTGGATGCCTGCAGGTCCAGTGGGAGGGCCAGCACGGAGTCATAGACCTTGCACTGCATCCTGATGTTTGCTTGCCTGATGCAGTGCATCCACAGGCCTTCCCAAATGGTCTCGAACACGATGATGTTGTTCTCGATGAAGGCAGACACTCTCCACTGAGGCATTGCCGTGACAGCAAATGTCCCAATTGTGCCAACACCACCAACGAGCAGCCCAACAACCTGCAAAGCACTGATGGCCATGTTGCCTTTAGAAGGTGAGCACGCCTCAGCAGGTGCTGGCAAGAAGATGCACAGCTCTGTCCCTTGTGCAAAGCAGAGTCAGTCTGCACAACTTTAAATCAGCTGAAATCTGGCACACACTACCTGGGACTTGGCTGCGCCTTCATCGCCTTTATAATTCCCCTGCCACCACTGACACAAAGAGGCAAACTGAGAGATCAAGTGGAACAACTTTCCCAAGCAAGAGAGAGGAGAGGGTGTGTATAAAGCAGCAAGAGCCACTTAGGGTAAATGTACCTTCTGAGAAACATGCTTTGCCTTGAAGTCAGGTATTAAACATTCATTTAAAAAATAAAGCCCTACCCTCAACTCTAGCTGTTGTCTACAGGTCTGCCTGCACTCAGGAAATGGACTGGTCTCGGAAAGGAGGCTTAGGTGTATGCTGGTGCAGTCACTGAAGCTGTTGCACTGAGCAAGAGAGAATATTCTGCCTCAGCTCTGTGGCAAATTGCCAGGAGGAAAGCAGAGAGGCGCTCCCTGCCACAGGGCCTCTGCTCCTCAACGTCCTTTTGTTCTGAAGCTTGAAGGAGAGTGCCACAGTGACAGGATCTAGGAACAAAATGAATCAAAAGGATAAAGTAACTCTGAACCTGAAGCAGTTCTGCAGAGAGCAATCAAAGCTGTAACAGGCAGTT
The DNA here is from genome assembly GCA_013399775.1 of Semnornis frantzii. NCBI lineage: Eukaryota > Metazoa > Chordata > Aves > Piciformes > Ramphastidae > Semnornis > Semnornis frantzii. The sequence goes on along the minus strand of VWYK01017150.1, from coordinate 3,650 downwards.
TAAGAAGTAGAATGGAACAATAGGAGACATCAGTCCTGCTAATACCTGTGCATATATCTAGCTTTATGCATGTCTGCTGCTCTAGCAGGTAGGAATTGGCAGGTTTCTGAAGATATCCACATACTTAAATGATTGCACAATCTGATCTAGGGAATGGTGATTTAAGCTACATAGCAAATTGTTTTCCTGTGCAAAAACGAACCCAGCAATTATCCTATGATGGAGGGCAGTGCAATGGATAGCATTGGCTTTCCATGTAAACACCTATTAGAGCTATCCACATTAGAATAACATAATTTTAACTAAACAAACAAATAAACACACACCAAACAACAAAACATAACAACTATGGAGAGCAGGTCCTTGTGTGATTGTGGCCAGCAGACAATCCTGGGAAATGGTGGGTGAAGAGATTTGAAAAAGTCACAGCAACAGAAACCATAATCAAAAAACTAGGGAAAAAAAATGCAGACATGTAAGAGTGGATTCTTTTTACAGGGTCTTGTAAGGGCAATGGGTTTGAACTGGCAGAGGGGAGATTGAAAGTGGATGTTAGGAGGAAGTTGTTTGCAGTGAGGGTGGTGAGACACTGCAACAGGTTGCCCAGGGAGGTTGTGGCTGCTCCCTGCCTGGAGGTGTTGAAGGCCAGGTTGGAGGAGGCCTTGAGTGACCTGTGCTAGTGGGAGGCATCTGTGGCAGGGGGTTGGAACTAGATGATCCTTGAGGTTCCTTCCACCCTTACCATTCTATGATTCTAACTCATGTGCCTACAAATGTATGCAGAAAATATTCATCCTGATCTCTGCACATGCCCTAACGTGGGAAAACAAAACCAAAAGCAGGCAAAAAGTAGTTTGGTTTTTTTTTTGCTATAAAGTAGTGCACCATATGTTAAAACAAGAACTGATTTGTTACACTGTAAAAGATCAACCTAGGGTATAATTAGCTACATATTGAAATGTTAGTCTCCTGCTATTGATTTGAACTTTCTTGTCTCTATTTCTTGACACCTTCAAAAATAGAAAGTAAAAAAAAAAATGGAAAAAATAAACCAAAATAGAGTAGTGCAGCACTAAATGTGCCAGCTTGTTGGCATACCAAAGATACAAAAAAGGTAAAAATCCCATTTACATGTAATATTTTATGCTCCCTAAATGTGTTTGTATGTATGTACATAAAGCTGCTGTTAGGAGGTGAAACAAAATACAAAGCATTCTCCATATCCAGTTTGGCTTTCATATCCACTCTCTCTTCCAGCCCCTGCAAGCCTGCTGTGTATAAAACCATGCTGGCATGATTAAAGTTGCTAGCCTGTCCCTGTTTCTTAGTCCCTTGAGCACTGATCTGTGGCCAGGCAACTTTCCATTACAGCCTTTTGCTTTTGTTTCTATCTCTGAAATCAAACCTGCTCTCTGCATACCTTTTGTAATCCAAAGGCATTCAGAGCCTTGTCCCAAAAAGTGCAGTCTGGTGACAGCTCCAAAAGGATGAGAAGCCAAGTGGGAGTCTGGTTTTTTGGCTTCACTCCTCTTGCTGTGGTGCTCAGGAGTGTCTGATCCCACTGCAACTGCACTGCCTGCTCTGTGGTTCTCCTGCCACACATCTATTTGCATTTGCCATTTTGGCTCATGCCTGCCATCGATCAGCCTACTCTGGCTCTTCCTTTGAGCCTTTTTTTTCCAGGTTTGTTAGCAAGGCAACGGAGGGACTCTACAACTCCCTGAGTTAGGGACCATGACTGCTGTGTGAGCTGAAGGCCCATGTCATTTTTCACTTCCCCTGTGTTTTTCACTCTGTAGCACCTGTGCCCTGGCACCCTACTGCACATCTTGCCTTGTCTGGCTTGCATGTACCGTGGGCAGTGCCCTGCTCCCAAAGCTGAACGCACAGAAGGTAAAAGGGCATTGGAGGGTAAGAGCTCTCCTGTTGCAACCCTTGGTCTCCTGTTGAAGAGTGTCATTTTCTGAACTAGCAGTGAAGGATTATGTGATTCTCTTGGGCGTAATGTACACATTCCTGATGCATTCATTCAGAGAGGCCACACTAGCCCCTGCTTCATTGATGTAGGAACTGTGCACACTGCTGTGGCATGAAAGAGTCTGAATTTATATAACTGAAATCACACTTTCCTGCTTTACCTGCTGCAAACTACTCCTGTGTGGGAACCCAGAGTTGGCAGATAATTAATTGTAAACCAATCTTCAGACTCCTATGAGAACTGAATGAGAGCAGCGATAACAGAACGCCGTTAATTGCTGGACCGTGTGAGGGTGCAGGTGTGGAAGATCACCTGTGAGAATACAAGATTAGTGTGACTGCTAAACAGAGGGGTCTGAAGGTCAGCAGGATGTGGGAATGGAGGCAGAGCACAAACTCATCTCCCAATAAATTGAGTCTTGCCAGAAATACAGGGTTGCCAGAAATACAGGGCCATTTGCCCACCTGTGGCAAGGGACACTTCTCCACCAACCTGNTCTCCTGGAAGCCTTCTCTTCTCCAGGCTGCAGAGCCCCAACTGTCTCAGTCTGTCCTCATAGCAGAGCTGCTGCAGCCCTCTGAGCATTTTCTTGGCCTCAACTAGGTGGGGAAAGATTCTTGAAGAACTGGATTCACAGAATTATGGAATAATTCAAGTTAGAAGTAGCCTCTGGATGTCATCTAATCCAACCCATGATTGAAAGTCATCAGGTGAAGAACCCAATCAAGGTTCATTTTGATCATCGAAAGTATCCCCAAGATTTCTTAGGGGAAAAATCCTACACTCATAGAATACCAGGCTGGGAAGGACCTCAAGGATCATTTGATACAACTTGTCATGAAAGGGAAAACCATGATCTAGATAAGATGGCCTAACATTCTGTCTTTCTGAATCTTAGAAGTGTCCAATGCCGAGGAACCCACCACTACTCTAGGGAGATAATTCCAGTGGCTGTTCTCACTGTGATCATTTTTCCTTTTCTATCTAATTGGAACCTGTCTAGGAGCAACTTGTAGTCATGACTCCTTGTCTTTTCCATGTGGCTCCTTGTAAAAAATGGAGTTTTCATCTTCTTTGCAGCTTCCCTTTTAATACTGGAATAGGATGGTAAGGTCTCACCTAAGACTTCTTTTCTCAAGGCTGAACCAACCCAATTCCATCAGTCTTTCATCGTATGGCAGTCTTCCCAGTCCTTTGATCATCCTTATTGTGCTTCTCTGGTCCCAGACTGTTCCAGTTTTGTATAGCAGGGACCAAAACTGAACATAATATTCCAAGTATGGCCTGGCAAACATTGAGCAGTGTGGGATAATGACTTCTTTACCTCTACTGGTGATGTCCACGTTGATACAACACAACATTCTCTTGGCTTCTTGCAACTGAAGTACATTGTTCACTCATATTGAGCTGCAGGACCCCCAGGTCCCTTTAACAGAGCTCCTCTCCAAGTAGATCTCAGCCTGTGTTAGTCTCCTAGATTATGTTTTCCCAGGTGCAAAACCTTACACTTGTCCTTGTAGAGCTTCATCATGTTCTTGTTAGCCCACTCTGCTAGCCTGTCCAGGTTTTACTGCAGGGTGTCTCTCCTGTCTGAAGAGTCCTCTTCCCCATGCAACTTGGTGTCATCATCAAAATTCACCAGGGTACACTTGCTCCTGTGATGGTTTGGGAG
>VWYK01017147.1:112435-127514 GCA_013399775.1 Semnornis frantzii | reverse complement strand
ACTGGACAGAGTACTCCAGGTGGAGAATGAACTCCCTTGAGCATTCAGTGCTCCTGCCACACTCCTTTCACCTGCTGCCCTTGCTTGGTTCTGGACATAGAGCTTACAGCAGAACCTGGTGTCAGAGCAGAGCCTTCCTCCAGCTGCTGCAGCTCACTAATCCCCCTCAGTCTGCTGCCTTCCACTCCATAAGACACAGGTGAAAACAGGCACCCTGGGCCTTTGGGCTGCACAGGGCATGGATTTCTTGCTGTACTGGTTTTCAAATGGCAGCTTCTAAACTGGAATCCAAGTGGGAGGGTATGGGAAAGCCAAAAGGTAATTTATGGTGATGTGCAGATCCCGTCACCAGGACTCTGCAGAGGAGCAGAGCTCCCCCCTCCTTGCCACCCCTCCCACCACAAGTGGCAGTTTGACACCTTGCAGGTGTCCAGAGTCGGTGTCCAGCGCTCTGCACACAAGCTCTTGGACTTTATTCCTTTGGCTAAGCAGTGCTGTTCCAGCACTCATTAAGCAGCAAGCAGAACAAATCCCAAAGTCCAGGGCAGCTTCCAGCCCCTGAACACCAGTTTGCTGCAAGGAAGGTGCCGATAGCTGTTTGAATGACACAGGAGAACTCTACCTTCCAGTCTCTGTTCTGGGGCTGAAGGGCACACAGGGGTCTCTCTTTGCTACCTGGCAGGATATGTTCAGGAGGGGTGCAGTCAATTTGTTCCATTTCGGTACCTTTCTTCTTCCGTTTGCCACTGTCTAGAAAGGACAGAGACAGAAAGTCACTGCTGGAAAGCACAGCATTCCCTCCTCCAGCAGCCATCCAAGGAGGTGTGCAGGAGTGCTCCCAATGTTCCTCTGAGCTCCTGCACGACACAGGACAGCTGAGGGTGGGATGTGTGTGAACCAAGCGAGCAGCCAGGGGAAGGGGAATGCTGACCACACCAGAGAAGCCTTTCAGCCCCATACCTCCTAGGTCTCCTTCAGTGAAAACACTCAGGAAGGACAGCGAGTTGCAGTCCACACCATTGAAAGCATCTGAGGGGTCAAGGCTCTTCAGGAGGTCCCGAATGTGGCGCACATGGATCCTGGCTTCCCGCACCGTGTACGGCTCTGCTGGGCACAAAGCAGGGAAGAGGCTGGAGGAGACTGCCCTCTGGCCCACAGGGCTTACAAAGCAACCACGGGGAAAGGGCTGCCAGGTGGGCAGAAGCACTCCACGTGAAAGCCCCTCCCAGCCTGAAGGAACTTGCCTTCCACCACTTTCAGCAGCGAGCCCTCCTGCAGCCCCTCGATGGTCTTCAGCTCAGCGAAGTTGTCAAGGACGTTGCCGTCCAGCTGCAGCGAGAAGCAGGTCCGGTGGCAGGTGTCCTCCCGGTCCATCAGGACCTGGTGGATCTCTTGCACCATCTCTTGAGGAGAGACCTGAAGAAGGCAAGAACCCAGACAGTTATTCTCAGTCCTTGGTGCCAAGTTCTGTCCCCCTGCTGCAGACTCAAAAACACCTCTGGTACCTCTCCAGGCTCGGAAAGGCAGACTGCAGCTCCCCCTCCCAGAAGATCGCTGCAGGGAGGGCAGGGTCAGTCACACCAGCTCCATCTTGGAGGTGTCACAGCCTGGCACTGTGCCAAGAACTTGCCCTGGGACAGAGGTGGCAGAGAAGGCAGTGAAGGAACAGTAAGTAGGAGGCAGGGCTCTGCCCTTATCCATTCACACTGCACACTTGTGGCAAGGCTCTGAATGATGCCCGTGGCCAACAGACCCCTTCCTCCCCTCCAGCTGCCACGGTACTGCAGCACAGTGTGTCCCTGCCTATGTCACGCTCCCAGGGCATGCCACCAGCAAGCATAGGGCTCCTGTGAGGCAACAACTGTCCCAGATGTGCTGCTCTCCTACCCCCCTGCTCCAGCAGCACCCACAGTGCTGGGCTGAGAGGACTCAGGGTGGTTTACATAAGCGGCTTTAGCCGCCACGGGCTGCTATTATTAGCTTATTAACACCAACAGCCAAAGGGATTAGAGGAGAGAAAAGCTGGGCTGTGGTACAGCTCGTTCCACAGGGATGGCATTTGGCTGGCACTCTCTGCCAGCCTTGGGGAGATAAGGCTTCCCACTGGGTTTAACTCCAGATGCCTCTCCCTGAAATTAGAGACACTTCATCCCCATGGTTTTGGGGGCAGTATCAAAGCTCTCTCAGAGTATCAGAGTATCAGTCAGGCATGCCAGAGCCCGTCCACAGCTGGCACCACATCACTGTCCACATGACACATGCAGGGGGGAAGCAGAGACAGAATTGTTTCCTTGATCTTCAGGCTGGTGCCTGAGTTCGCTGAGCTGTGCTGGCACCTGTGGTGGCACTAAACCCTGACTAGCCCAAAGCATGCAAGAGCTGTCAGGACAGCAAGGGATTTTCCCTTCCTGAGAACCAGACCCACAAACCAAGTTTGCACAGCCCGGGCATGGGAATGCCACTTTCCCTGTGCTCAGCTCCACACCTGAGCCCCTCTGGGATGGGTGAGCAGCTACACCTCAGCCAATTGGCACACCTGGCATCTGAAGCAGAAGACCCTCCCTGCCCTTGCAGAACCTCAGCAGGCCCCTGCCACAGCCTGCTGCTCACAGCTCCTCCTCTCCAGAAGCCACCTGGCCAGGCAGTCTCTCGCTCACGCCCTCCATATTTTGCTGCCTTCTTCCCTGCTTCATCCCATCGGAGGCTGGACAAGTGAGGGAGTTGGGAGCAGCCTGAAGGCACTATCCAGATCATGGGGGCTCCCTGGGCACAGCCCCTTGACCCCTTGGCTGCAGGGACAGTGCTGTGTGTGCCCAGCCCAAAGGGGTACCTGCAGGGAGAAGGGCTCTATCCCTGGGGCGCAGATCTTGACGGTGAATCCTGTGTCCTGGATGACAATGACCTCCTGGTCATTCCCATCTTCTGCTGGGTCAGCCTCCTCGTGCCCATTCTGCCTGGCATCCTTCTCACCCTTGAGGCTCTCGTGTGGGCCGCTGCCATTCATCAATGCCACGCCAGAAGGATGCTCTGGGCAAGAAGAGAGGAGTTTAGACAAGGCCTGAGCAGAGTGATGGTCCTCTTGGTGTGGGCAGAGAGACTGCTTTGGACAACCTCACCATGCCCTGGCCAGCCCAAGCAAAGAGGGGTTCAAGGGTGTTTTATTCTGCATTGGGGGTTTATCAGAGCCAGGAGTGCCAAGAGCTGCCCCTGGCAGCACAGCTAACACCTGGGGGTTGGCATCTTCCACAAACCCCATGCAGAGAGGGCAGGGAAGCAGGAAGGATGGGTCAGTGTGCACCACGTTCAGCTCAGCCTTAATAAGCACCTCAGTTAAAGAGATGGGTGTGTGGTGCTGTGTGGCCAGAGGCAGCTGGCACCTCTGCACCAACATGTTACACAGCCCCAGCCCCTCCTGGGTGCTGCTGCCCAGCCAGGGAAGAGAGGCAGTGACGTGGCTGTGCTCTGAGCTCACATCACTTGGCAGCACACAAGCAGCTCCCACAGCCCTGCCTGCATCTGGGCACCCTCTGCATTTCCAGCACACCTCCTGGAGATGCCACGGTGCCAGGGCGAGGCTCTGCCCAGGCAGTTCTGTTCAAGGGAAAGTGATGACACTTCAGAGGCTCATTTGCAGATGTGTCACAGGGAGCTCTCTGCACCTCCCTCACACAGGGGTTGGTTTTGTTTCCAGTAAGGTGGATGGGGTCAGAAAAAAGCCTGAGGAAGCTGCAGGTCTCCTAGAGCAGCCTATGGCCACCAGCCTGGGCTGGGGACCAGGCTGCAGAGGAGACCAAAGTGCTGCCAGGGTAAGCTCAAACAGTGGAAAGAGCAGGTGGCAGCCTCTGAGAGAGGGAAGAGAGCCCCTTGGCCCCAGCGTGGGAGCTGGGCACTGCTCTGACCTGCCCACCCTGGGCAGTGAAGGCTGGCAGGGAGCAGCTGCTGTGCCCTACCAGCTGTGTTGATGGCAGAGCTGTCCTGTTCTGTTTGTCCCACCCATGGACACCCTAGCACTGACCTCCAAAGTTAGACATGGTGGTTCCAGCTTGGTACTCCCAAGCACCCAGAGCAGGCTGAGGCCTTTTCCCAGCACCAGGAACAGTCTTTCCAAAAGGCTGCATGGGGTCAGGGCAGCTCAAAGCCAGAATAATGCCCTGAAGCTGCTGAGCACCAAGCTGCAGCCTTCCAGCCAGCTCCACCTGGCAGGACTCCTTCCTCCTTCTCCTCACCACCTAGCAAGACACCAGTCCCAGCCCAGCTGTGCTCCAGGGGGAGCTGGCAGCTCACCCCCCATCATTCCTGACACACAGACTGGTGCTGCAGCTTCAAGACCTGAAGCTCTCATGGCTGATACTCACCCATCAGCCCCAACTGCTCCAGCAGCTCAGAAAGCTGCTCCCCTGCCAGCACCTGTGACAGCAGTGGTGGCAGTGCTGCATCCCCTGCAGTCAAGGCTGGGCTGCAGTGACAGGCACTGCTGGGGTGTCCCCAGAGGGTCACACACAGCTGGCAGCAGCAGACCTGCTGCAGAGACACTGCCAAGGCTGAATCAGGACATGGTGAAAGACAGGATGGAACCCAAGGAAAGCAGAGCTCTGCTCCAAAAGGCAGTAAGTAACAGCTACCTGAGCAGCCTCTGCTGCCTCCAGCCCCTCAGCAGCTGCTGCCCTCTTTCCCTGTCCCTCTGTGCCTGTCCCCAGCACCAGCAGTTCATGTCTTTGACAGATGACACCAGGGGCAAGCCCGGTGAGAGGCTTGGCTCTGGCTCTAGCAGGCTCTAGTCATGCTAGAAAGGAGGAAGAAAAGCTCCACACAAGTTTTGCCCTGAGAGATGTGGTTTCAGAAAAACCACACCATGCCCAGAGGGCTGGGGACAGCCTCGTGTCACACCCTGCCAGGCAGCACAGCCTTGTCACACCCTGCAGCCAGCACAGCCATGCTCCTGGGCTGCCTGAACATGCAGTGATGAGGAGGGAGAGCAGAGCTGCTGCAGAAAAGCTCCACCTGGCATCACCACCATCAACGACCCACCAGGCTCCCTGCCCTGGCTTGGTCCAGCCCCTGCCCACCCAGCAGGGCAGGGTCACTGAAGCTCCTGCTGGCTCTCTGCAGACAGACACACAGCACTCAGCCTCCTGTCCTCCCCGAGTGAAGACAGAGCTGCTGCACCTCTGCACTTTGCAAGAGAAGAGCCCTGTGGAGGCAACACCTCCACGGCTCCTTACACCAGCAGCTCCAGCTCCAGCCAGCACTGCCTTCAGTTCAGAAACCCAAGCTAAGCCCAGCCTGAGGAAGCCCACGGGGCTGAGCAGCAGCCTGCCCACGGCCAGCGCAGCTTGCACAGCATGGGGCAGTTCAGCAGCGTTTTGTTTCCAGCCCAGCTGATGGCATCCCAGGGAGCTGGGAGCCTGTCTGAGGACTGGTGCCTGCTGGGTGCTGACTCATGGCATGTGCTCTCCCTGCAGGCAGCAGAGCTGCACCCACCTGCCTCAAAGTGGGTCACCAGTTCTCACCACCCGCTGCAGACCAGCTGTGCCACGGCCTCAGCAGCGCCAGCAGGGAGAGAGAGGCAAAGCCACTGGGCACGGAGTGTCGGCACAGCCAGGACGGCAGGAAGAGCAGTGGGGACACCTGGAAGACGCCTGCAGAGCCCTCCCTTCTGTCACTCGCTCTCGGCTCAAGCCCCTGCAGCTGTGTTCAGCTGCAAGCTCCCACCGGCAGGAGCTGCCGCCGTGCCCTGGATGGTTCCACGGGAGGAGGCTGACTCACGGGACCAGTCCCACCCGCGCTGGCAGCACTGCCCACCTGCTCCTCCCGGGTGACATCGGCCTCAAGACAGCAGTTTTGCACCCTCAGCCAAAGGCTGNGGATGCGCCAGCCACCCGGCGAGGACCCTCTTGTGCCCGCGGGCACGGCGCAGGCTGCCGAGCCGCTGGCTGCCAGCCCAGCTGTAGCACCATGTTCTCATCGCCGCAGCCTCAGCAAGCCTCCAGCACACGCAAGACCCAGGCGTCGGGAGAACAGGCAGAGCAGAGCTGCGCTGAGGGAGGAGGTGGCACTGGCACCCCCTCACCCCGGGCATCGACCCACGCTCGCCTGGCTGCGGCTCGCACCTGGCAGAGAGGATCAAGACAGGCATCAAGTTTCATCTGCGCCCCTGGACGAGGAGCACAAGCCAAGGTGACAGCTCCTGCCCCACTCACAGCTCCTGCAGAGGGGGTGGGCACCTCACGCCCGACCAGCCGGGCCCCTGGCACGGGAGAGGGTGCTCACCTGAACGCTGCTGGCTGTGCACCACGACAAAGAGCACGGATCAGGGAAGCGTTTGCTAATAACTAATTAATGCTCAGACGAAGCTGCTAAAGCAAGTCAGTCACTAATCCTTTGTTGGGAGCTCAAAGCCAAGCTGGGAGCTCAGCTGCTCGGGAGGGAGTCTGGAGTGAGAAGTCTCCATCCCTGCACTCAGCAGCAGGGCAGGTCCAGAGGCACAAGGCTGAAGATGAAACTCCCCAACTCCCCCCCACTTCCATCACTGAGTTCAGGAGTGTTCCTTAGCAGCTCCAGGGTCATTCTGGGGCCCAAATTCTGCTTTTTCTCTCCTCAAAGGTACTTTGAATTCTGAGCAGTATCAGCCAGTTCCTGCAGTCTCCCACCCAGCTGTGCCTGCAGCTCCAGCATCTGCTGCTGGCACACAGAAAGCAAACGAGGAGCTGCAGCAGACACCAAGCAGCCAGCTCGGGGCTGTCTGCCTGCAAATCCCCAGCAAAAGGGAGGGAAGAAAAACAGAATCTGCTGAGAGAGAGGCAAAGTTTGACCTTGAGACCGAAAAACTAATAAGCCAAGCTTCCCACAGCCCAGAAGCCCTGGCAAGGACAAAACCCACTCTGTGTTACCATGTGGTGGCACACTGCAGGAACTGGCATGGACTCCAGCAGTGCTGTGCCAGTTCACAGAGAAGTGGGAGAGGAGGAAAGCAGGATGTGGCCCAGCAGCTGCTCCCATCCCACACCACAGCAAGTGGCCAAGGCCCCACTGTCCCCACAGCACTGGAAAGCTGCACAGAGAGGAGGAGAGGGCACAATTCATCTCTGTGCCCAGGGCAGCTGCAGAGCTGCTCCATCTCCCCAGCCTGGGCATCTCCCCTGACCTGTGAGCCAACACTGCTGCATCCCTCCCTGACCCCCTCACTGCTCCCTGCCCTGGCACAGCCACCCCCAGCCCTCAGAGGCCTGTGTCTGCAGTCACAAACAAGGAGGATTTGCCTGATGAATTAAGACAAACCCAAGCAAAATCCTTTCAGGTTCGTTTTGCCAGCGTGGACAGGGCACAGGCAGGTCCCTCTGTGCTACACCCCCCGGGTGGGACATCTCCCCACAGCTCTCCTGTTCCTCCTCCTATGAAGTGAAAACATCACCTCCCATCCCCTCAGACCCCTCTGCTGCCCCATCCCACGGGCACACACAGCCACCCACCCACCCCAGCATGGGCACACAGTATCTGGCTATAGGAAGCACATCAGTGCCAGGCTGCTGAGCACCTAGAAGTGTGAGCTTCTTTTTCTTCCTCCTCTTCTTCTGTTGCTGCTGCTGCTTCATGGGCAGTGCCAGCCTCTGAGGGACAGGGTCACAGGCAGTGGGATCTGTCACTACAAAACCAGCTCCTGTGTCCTGGGCCTTAGGTGACACCTCGCTGGTGGGGACAGGTGGCACCACTGTCCTTTGGGCTGGTGAGGTTTTCCCCAGGCTTGCTGGCAGAGCAGAGGAAGAAGTCCCAGGGCTCCCCAGGCAGGGAGTAGTACCCCCCCAGCTCAGCAGGCTGCCTGGGCCCACTAAGGCTGTGTCTAAACATGAGGTTCCTCGTCCCTCGGCATGGCTCTGTCTGGTGGCACAGGCTCCAGGGGCTGCATCTCCCCCACTGGCTGCTGCCACCTGCCCTTCCCGGCGGCAGGATCCATGGGCTGAGCTACTGTCCTCAAGTTTCATGTGGCTCTGGCAGGCCTGGAGCAACTGAGCATGATCGGCCCCAAGGTCGGCTGGAAGGGCAGCCACTGCCCGCCGGGACGGGTCCACGGTGCCAGCTACAGCTCCCAAACCACTCTCAGCACAGATCACCACTGATCCTCCATCAGCCTTGGCCTTGGACAGGTCTTGGATACGTTGGGTGCACTTCTGCAGGCTTCCAGTCACCGCCGTGCTGGGGATGATGTCTGGATACAGCCTGGCACACTGGGCAGCTTCTGGCACCTCCGGGCAGATGGTGCAGCTGGCAGGAGGCTTTGGTAAGAGGGGAGACCTCTCATCGGGCGGGTTGGAGCTGCGTGGCTGGAAGATCAGCTCGGTGACATGCCTGCAGCAGTTGGCAAAGAGGCTGTTCCCCATGGCCACAGGCAGCCTGGCTCCTCCAGCACCCGGCTAGGCAGTCGGTGCTGTTGGCACTCGGGTGCCGAGGTCCCCACCAGGCAAGCTCCCAGGTGCCAGCCCTCGCCTGGCCCTGCCCCGGCCCTGCTCAGCCTCTCTCGCAGTCACTGCCTTCTCCGGAGGCAGCTGCTTCTTGTCCCCAGGGTGGCAGGAGGCAGAGGCCTGGCAGCTGGCTTCACACACTGCCCTGCACACCAAGCTCACCTCCTGCTTGCTCGCCAAGTCCAGACGCCAGGCTCGCAGCAGCTCTCCCCAGGTGCCACCCAGTGACCTTCACCTGCCACAGGCCTTCGCCCCTCTGCCCACGGCCACGCTGCTGCCGGCACATCCACGGAGCCCAAAAGCAATCTCCTGGGGCTGAAGCTCTCCTCTGCCTGCCGTGCCAGGGCCACACCAGAGGTGTGTCTAAGAGGTTCTCGGGGCGCGCTGGCAGCAGGGTGCCAGCCCCATCGCCGCAGCCCAGGCTGGTTATAAATAGCCCAACCTCGAGAGCTGCACCAGTGCACCACGGGACGGGCACTGGGGCACCCCGGAGCTGCCAGGCCTGGAGCTGCACTGAATGCCAAGGCGAGGGCAGTTACTATGGCACGCCTGGGCCCGGGCACAGTCATCCATACTAAGCAGGGCAGCACAAAACAAGCAGCAGCGAAGCAGCGAGCAGTTTCCAAACGGAATTTTCTGTCCTCTCCCTTGCTCTGCCTTATCAGCCACAAACAAACCCCAAACCACACAGCCCCAGCGCCGCTCCTCTCCCCACCTTCCTTTAAGGAATCCCAGCGAATGAAGCAGGGATTTGTGGAGCTGGAGGTTCCTGCAAGCACCAGGTGCCCACGGCCAGGCTGCGGCACAGCAGGCCACAGCATGCACCAGCCAGGCTGTGCCACAGCCACCAGCTCCTTGCCGTCCCCTAGCAGCACTGCCAGGCCCCAAGGCCCCTCCGTCCACCAGTGCCCACCCGCACCAACACCAGCACTTGTGGCCCTGATTTCCCAGGGCACATGCCAAGAGTGAGGGCTTTCAAATCAGGATGTGATCTGGCAGAGCTGCAGCCTGACCCGATGGGCCCTGCTCTGGAAAGCCTTGGTGCCTGCTCCCCAATCCTGGGCAGCCCAGGTTCCAGTACAGGCTTCTCTGGCAGGGCTCCCAAGCAATCCAGATGCCTTCGTGGATGGGAAGGGGCACAACACTGCACTGGGCAGAAGAGAAATATGTGCCACATGCCCAGTACAGCATCTCAGAACTCAAACTAAGCCAAGAGCAGACAGCTCACGTGAGGCCTTGCTCAAGGCCAGCACAGCACACATGGAGCAAGGGCAATCCCTTCTCTGAAGGCAGCCCTGGAAAGGTCAGGAGCAGCCCCTGGAGCCTCCATGCCAGCAAGCCACCTGCCAGAAAAGGGGCAGAAACTGGCTGAAGAAACAGACAACAGGAAAACCTGGCTAGCTTCTGGTGTCCTTTGAAGGAGAAGAGGGATCAGAGGAGAGGTCTCCCTCCTACTCCAGCTCCTTTGAGTCTCTGTCCCAACAAGTAAGGAGTCCTGAGTACCTTGTGGTTGGCTCCTTGGTCTGGAAGGCCCAAAACAAGGCACCCCTTGGCCTTGGGAGCCAGCACCAACTTTCAGGCCACATCAGCAGGGGTAACTCGTGTTTTTCTGATGCCTTCTGAATGACTTTAGAAGTGTTAATAGCTTCAAACCTTCCTCCTTACAAAGAGGCCTCTGAGAAGTGACAAAAATCTCTTCCTGGGAAGTACCTGGTCAGGAGGTCTGGTGAACCTGAGCAGCCTTTCTTCAGCTCAAGCCAGAGCAGGTTCAGAGCAGGGCAGTGTGTGCCAGCTCTAACAGGCAAAGGCTGGCGGCAGCAGAGCAAATGTAAATCAAAATCCAGATGAATAATAAATGAAAATAAATAGTTTCATGGACATAAATAAACTGACTAAACAAACATCCAGAGGTGGCCCTAGTGGAATCGTTTCTGCAGGACATCCCTTCCCATCAGGGAGCTGTGAGAGAGGTGTCTCCTTCCAGCTCTTCCACAGAAACCACAGCTTCCCTGGAACCTCCAGCACCTCAGGTGCCACAGGCACTTCTTTACCAAGGACCACAGTGAATTCTCAGAGCTGCTCAGGAAGCTCTGGCTGGCTATAACCCAGCTGTGGGCAGAGGGATAACCACGAGGTTTCCTTTCCAGTGGCTTCCCAGTGCTGGGAACAGGGCTGCAGCCTGCAGCTCTCAGCAGTGCCCTGGGCTCACTGGGCTGCATGTTTCTGCTGTGGCACCAACAACCCACGGGACGCAAGGGAAGGAATTGCTCACTCTCAGCTCCTGTGCACTCAGTGTGAAGTTTGGCTGGGCAGACCTAAACAGCTCCAGCCACATTCCAGCCTGCTCACAAGTTTGTGGCTTCTCTGTGTTCATGTTTATGCTGGACCTGAGCACCACAACTGTGCCGCAGGGCACTCAACGGGGTCCCACAGCTGCAGGCTCAGGCACTTACAAGCACCAAAACACCTCCTGCTTTGCATCTGGCACCCCAAGTTACCCAGGCTGTGCTCTCCACACCTGGGAACTATATTTAACCCTCTGTGCAAGCTTTCTATCTGCCCAAGGCTCTGGAAGCTTAGTCCTGAAAAAAGCTGCCTGGGTGACCCTCCTCCAGCAACGTGGAACTCAACCACCACAGAAACTGGGAGCAAAGACTAGGACCTAAGGCAAAGGGCAAAGATCAGCACCAACAAAAACATCAACTCTGTTAGGAAGAGTCTGTTCCTCAGAGTCCAAAGGATGTGGATGAAGGAATCACATTTCAGACACCAAGAACCAGCTGAGAGCTTTGCTAGAGCTGTATTTTATTCTGCACATACCTTAGCTTCTGAAGGCTGCTGAGACCTCCTGGGAGAGCCCAAGACAAGGAATCACCCTGCTGGACTCCACGTGCAGGGGACCCAGCAGAACATCAGGCTGGCAGACAGCAGCAGCCACAGCTTCCCCGTGCTGCAGTGCTGCTCCAGCTTCGCCCCACGCTGCGCCTGGCACTGCAACCTCAGCAGCTCTGCAGAGGGCTCCACACAGCACAAGCTTGGGAAGACCCTGCCAGGCCCCATCCAGATCTTCAAGTGGACCCCAGGACCTCCAGATGTGACAGCAGGGAGCTCTGGGGAGGCTTTGCAGGGGAGGTCTGATGGCTGTGATGTTGTGCCCAGCAGCTCTCTGCCTTCCTGCATCATGTGGCACAGATGTGCCAATTAGCCCACAGCCTCCCACTCAGCTAGCCCTGTGCCAGCTGCCCACAGCTGCCCCAGGGCAGCAGCAGCCTGGGAAATTCTCCCATCTGCCATGGACACTGAGCACCTCATCCTACCTGACACAGTACAACGACTCAAGCTGGCACCACAGCCCACCTTAACCTGCATGCTGAGTGTTCAGGCTGGCAGAGGCTTTGGCAGCCCTGCCAGCAAACTGAGAGCCTTGACCCCAACACCTCCTTGCAGTGTGTGCACCACTCACTGGTAGGCAACACCCACATCACCACCTCCAGTGCCATGCAGCCCTGCAGGAGGGCAGTGAGGGCAGGAGGGCCTGGGAAGCAGGGCTGGAGTCAGGCTAATCCCACCCACAGGAGCTCCAGGCAAGCAGGGCAGGAGTCATCCTCCTGCAACTCTATGTTGTTGGGCACTAACTACACAACAGTCCTCTGAGCCTGCAGCTCTGTCAACAGGTTGCAGCAGAGCTTTAGAGAGAAGGACAAACTAAGGAAATGGTTTTCAAAGCTGAACCATTAATGTCTCTTTGCTGGAGGGAGCCTCTCTTCAGGGCTTGCTTCACAGGATTCTCCCCTCGGGACCAGTCAGGCAGCTCTTCACGGCAGTTATTTCTGCAGCTTGAGAAAGAAGCTTACTTCTGCCAGTGCAGATGTCCCACCCAGAGGTGGGACACCCGGGGGTTTGTCACCTCTGTAAGCACATCTATGCTGAAGTGTCAACAAAATGCCAGGTAACCACTCCTGCCGTGCTCACTAACCTTAAAAAGGTGGAATGCAACAGAAAGTTCAAACGGGCATGTGCAGGCTGCTGCAGCAGCCACGTGCTGGTGGGAGGTGAGAACCAAACACCGACCCTTGGACAGCCTTGCTACTACAGGTGGAAAACTGATCTGCTTCCAGAAAGCCACAGCCACCACCACGGGAGTAGCCATGCTCTGGATATCAGCTTTTGTGCTCTGACCAGGCACTGCCCCGGGGACTGGCTCCACTCCTCCAATGCAAATGAAAGAACAGAGGGAAAATTGGACTTTCCAAGCTCTGAGCAGTAACAGCCTTCTAGGAGAACCAACAGAGCACAGTGTAAGGGAGCAGAGCAAGTGCTGGAAAGCTGTGCCAGGAGAGGGGCGAGGTGCCAGGTTCAGCTCCTTACAGGCAACAAAGGCAACCCCAGGACTCCAGACAAGGCTGTTTTTGCTGTGCATGGGGCAGTGCTGCGGCTGGATTTATCTAGGTGCATGCTCCTGACCTACTTAGTTCCACTTTTCAGCAGGGAAACACACGAGCAGGGCTGCTTGGGCAGAGCAGTGAGCCTCCAGCAGGAGCTCAGCACTCTTATCTCACTGGCAAAACCACCCCAGACATGATCCTCTGGGCTCCCATACCCCATCCTGCTGCACAGACTCTGCGTTATCAGGCTCCTTTCCTCTTCTTACCCTTGTAGCAGGGATCGGATTTCTCTTGCACAATGTTCCTCTGATTCTCCCCCCAGTGCCTGTTCAAACTGCACATTAAGAGCCCAGCTGCCAGCAGATCAGCCTTTTCCAAGCCTCCAAGGTCGGGTGACAGACAGAGATAGCAGATCCCCAGATTAAGCATCAGCCTCCTGACCTTGTTCCTAGTGTACAGCCACACTTGTGCCTCCACAGCAGTTTTCTGCTACCACCTGCATCCTCTGCTTCCTTGACAGAAGATGTGGCTGAAGATATGGGTGGCTGGAAGAACAGGGACAGAGAGATCTAGGTGGAAAAAGGCAATCTTTGGGCAAGTCAAGGTTGAAAAGCATCTTGTGGTAGCTGGAAGCACTGCTAAACTAGCCTGGGAGACAAACAAAAATAATCCATGAGTGGCTGGCCACAGGGCTGTGCCTTCATCTCCTGCTAGCTGATAAGAAAGGTGATTAAACCTGTAACTGCCCTCACCAGGAATCACTACAGGAGCCCCAAACTGCCCCTGGTTTTGTCTGTCTCTGCACACAGACTGAGTGTCCCTGATAGTTTTGTCTAGCTTGGAGGTACAGAGAAGCACTTAGCAGTCCTCCCACCTCTCAGAGCCAGAGAACACAACCCCAAGTCTCAAGGCCTGGCACAGCAGCAGGGCAAAATGCCCACTCAGAGCCTGCCCACTGCCCAGATGAAGAAGGGTGCCCAAGGTGGGTGCTTGGTGAGCTGCAGAGGCAGCAGTGGGTACACCAGAGCAGAGGCTGACATGCCCTGGGAACCAGAGCTTGTCCCACTGCTGATGCTAAAGGACAGACTGGCCCCATCTCCGATGCAGCACAGCACCTCTGCTTGAGAGCCTCACACCATTCCAGGCCCAGGCTCCCAAGCAGGAGCCTTCCTCCCCCTCCTCCTCAGACCCAGGAGGTGACTTGACTGAGCAATCCTGCAGCGCTGAGGCATGGTGAGGATTTTTCCACCTCCCTGCTCCTCCAGCAATCGGCTTGCACCCGCAGAGGCTGGGATTAGAGCACATCACTTTTTAACCCAGCTGCTGGCACTGGCTGCCTGCCTTGCACCCAGCACAGGGGGCAGGAGGCGCTCAGCAGCGTGCTGCCAGCTCCTGAACGGCCTCCAGCCGGCTCCCTGAACTTTGCTTTGGGTGACAAACTTCAAAACCTCCCCTGGCCACCATAAAGCCCGGGGAGGGAGGAAGTGGCAGCTCACTCGCCCAGCAGCTCCACATGGTTCAGGACGAGGGCCGGCCACAAGCCATGCTGCTTCCACCCTTTTTCCTTGCACAGCAAAGGTCAAAGAAATGAGCTTGAGACAAGCACTCAGGACCATGACTTCTTCAAGATACTAAGAGCCAAGCTCAGAAAACCGCAGAGCAGGTGACAGCCTCACACGGCCTGTGCCCAAAGCCACGGAGGTGGTGCTGGCCATGGTCAGGACGTGGGGCTGCACCTTGTCCCCGCTCTGAGCCACTCAGGCTCTGGTTGCTCAGCGAGAGCAGCCAGCAAAAAACGAGTTAATGCAAGCAGCTCACGGCCGAGGTCTCGACCAAGCCATGTACCCTTCCCGGGCAAGCCAAAGTTGTTGCTTCTGAGCACTTCCCAGCGTGCCAGCAGCTCCCGCACCGCAGCCGTCCCCAAGAGCCAGCTCTCTCCTGCTTCTCGCACCAGAGGCGCCAACAGCCAGAGCTGGGACAGTGCCCACACCCCGGGGTGCCCGACGTGCCCGCAGCGAACTTAGGCCCTGCCGACCGTTCCTGTACGCCTGCCCCGCACCAGGGCTCCCGGCTGCTACCGGCAACGGTCCCGCAGCCCGCGTGGTGACAGGCACGGCAGCCGCTTCCGTGCAGCGAAGGCCCAGGGGCAGAGGCGGGCCCGGCCCCGTGGATCACCCGGCCCGGCCCGCTCCGCTCCGCCACCTGCGAGGCCCAGGCCTGGGCAGCGGCGGGGCCGGT
>VWYK01017147.1:90615-104896 GCA_013399775.1 Semnornis frantzii | reverse complement strand
GCCCGGCCGGCCGAGGGCCCGGGAGCCGCTGTGCCGTGGCGTGCAGCTGCAGGGACAGGTAGGCAGCCGCCTCCGTCTGCTTCTGCAGCTCGGTGTCGAGGATGGTGACTCGGTGGCTGCGCCGCTTCAGCTCCTCCAGGAACCGGCGCTCCTTGCTGCGCAGGCTGGAGCGCAGCGCGGCCACCAGCGTCTCCTTGTGCTGCAGCTCCTTCCGCAGCTCCAGGTTGTCCTTCTCCTTCTCCTGCAGCTGGGCCTCCATCGCCCGGCACTTCTCCTCCAGCTCCCGGTCCAGCACATCTGCGGGGACGAGGCACAGAAAGGGCTCAGGGGGAGCGGAGCGGGGCTCAGCCCAGGGCCGTGGGCTCAGCGCCTGGCAGGGCTGCGAGGGCACAGGGACCTGGCTGCTGGCCACTCCCTGGTGCCAGCGTGTCTCAGCTGTGCCACCGAGGCTGCTCGAGTGCTTTTCCTGCTAGAGCTTTGTCTTTGCCCCCAGGAGCTGCCCACTTCTGCTGGGCTTCAGGCAGGACGACCACTATGTGGGTCCTGGACGGGCACAGCTTTGCTGGGCTCCTTCCCAGACTTCCCAGGCAGGGGCAGGGACCCTGGGCAGCCCTGAGCTGCGGTGCCGTGGCAGGGTGTGATGTGTACCAGCCCAGCGTAGGGGCTGAAAGCAAAGGCAGCTCTGCTGGAGGACGCCGTTGCCATGGCAGCTGCCGCCTCTGCCTCCTGCAGCCTCACGCTGCAGCTTTAGCATTTCCTTGCTAACTCTTTTTTCACCCTAACAGTGACTTTGAGTCTGTGCAGAGGGCGCCGAGGAGCGCACGGGCTGGAGAGAGAAGGAAACAGCAGTGAAATCGTCAGCCCAGTTTGGGAGGGGCTGTTGACATCCAGCCCCCAGACCCCACGGCCTGATTGGAGAGGATGGAGATGCTAATCCGGGATTATGGGGGAGCCAGGCTGAGCTGGGCAAGGAGGCAGCAGTGGGCTCAGGGGAGCAGGATGGGCAGGACCAGCCCTCCCTGGCTGCTGCGTGCTCACACCCAGCACCTCTGCTTGCTGACCTGTTCATCCCTCTGCTCCTGCCAGCGACGGGGTGCGGACAGGGCTTGTTAAAACAGAGGTGCTGCATTAGGGCTCCTTATGGCTCCCACTGCCCTCTCTGCCCTTCCCACACCTCGGCAGGTGATGGATGCCCTCCCTGCCCCTGCCCTTCTGAGTCACAGCACAGGCAGACAAAAAAGTGTGACATGGGCCCTGCATGCTGCTCCTGCCAGCCCATGGGAGCTCCTTCAACCTGCAGGAGGATAACATCTGCCTGACATTCATCCATCCTTCCTGCCCTCCTTCCCTCTCTCTCTCCCTCCCTCCCTCCCTCCCTCCCTCCCTTCCTTCCCTCTTCCCCTCTTTCCCTTCCTTCCTTCCCTTCCTCCATCCTCACCTGCCACGGTGGTGAGAGCCTGCACTGAGCCAACACACCTGCAGACCAAACTTGGCATTCCCAATCCCTTCTGCTAAAGATCCTGGAAGGCTGGAGGAGGTGAGGGATGGAGGTGGAGCACTGCAGCCACACTGACTCATGTCATGGTGTTTGGGGGATGGGGCTACTTGGGAAGGGGGCAGATGCCACCTCTGGGTGCGAGGTGGCAGCTGAAGGTGACTGACACCACTGCAGCAAAGGGGCTGAGCCCAGCAGGCTACAGGAGGGCTGGGCTGGGCAGCTGTGCCATGAGCCTGGCACAGGGGCACAGGGGGCCAGACTGCCCTGCTGCACCACCCCCACTGCCTGCAGCTGGACTGCTGCCCCTGGCAGCCCTGGCAGGGAGCTCCTGCAGCCAGCCCTTGGTGGGGCACAGGGAGGGGAGCAGACGCTCCCTGCCAAGGCTGGCACCCGCAGGCTCCCCCAGCCTGCCCAGGCCTGCTCCCATTGTCTGCACTAATCCTGCTTTTTACGATGAGATTTAGAAGTGCCTGAGCCCCAGCTCCTCCTGCTGAGGAAAATGCTTTATCAGGAGACCTCGGGGAGGCAGCTGCATGCTGCAATTATTCCCTGAGTGGCATTTGCAGAGCAATCATTTGATGGCAGCTCAAATTAGGTGGTTGCCCCATAAACGTGGCAAAAGTGATGCTGGTCGTTGCAAGCTATGCAAAGGCTGAAGGCAGGGACCTGTGGGTGGGACAGGCTGCACAGGATGGTCTGTGTCACACTGGTGGCACCCACGGGCTGGGTGCCAGGTGCACCCAAAAGCAGCAAGTCACCAGCCTGGAGCTTAGCAGCAGGAGGGAGGTGAGGTGGGAGCAGCAGGAGGGAGGTGAGGTGGGAGCAGCAGGGGTCTGCTGGGATCGGGGTGGGCTGGGTCCCTCCTGGGAACAGTCTTGGGGCTCAGAGTGCCAAATCCCTCTGGAGTATGGCACCCTGCTGAGGGTGCTGCCAAGGGAGGAGAACCTGAATGGCCCTGTTGAGGGCAGTCCCATGCTCACCAGGCACTGCTCCTATGCCACTCCCAGCCCCTGCTCCAAGGATGAAGAGCAGAATGGAGCTCAGTACCAGGGACTGTGCCCGGGAAGCACCAGGGATGAATTTCAGCTTCATCCCTGGGACAGAGGATGGAGAAAGAGTTGGGCTGCTCACAGAGCATACTCTGCCAGCCATGGGTACCCAGGCACCACTGCCTGCCTGTGCCTCCCCTGGCTGCTGTTTGGACAGGGGAGAATCACCTGGAGCTGTGTGGTGGCATTTGCTGGCACACAGGAGCATCATGCCGAGGGTGGTCTCAGCCTGTGCCACCTAGGGACAGAGGCAAGGAGGGAGCCCCTGGGCACCCCCTCCCCACTGAGCTCTGGACAGGGCAGGGCCATGGCAGGCAGTGGGATCCCAGAGAGGCAACAGGAAGGGTGGGTGAGGCAGGGAAATCCTCGAGGGAGAGCCCAACTCCTGCCCGTGGGCCCCACTGGCCAGAGTCCACCTCCTGAAGGGTTGCCCAATACCACCCGCGGGCGCCAGGCTGGCCAGAGCCTGCTCCAGGGGTCAGGGCTGCAGGTGGGAGTGAGAGATGCTGGCATCTGCCTTCAGATGAGGGATGCCCAGGAAGGAGGGGAGCAGCAGGACGTTGTGCCTGGGGTGTCTGCTCTGCTGGTGTGCCTATGTGCAGGTGGGCACAGCCCAGTCAGGCACAATCCTGCCTGGCTGGGCACTCGTTGCTGGAGGAGGAGGACTGAAATCAGGGTGAGCTCAGTGCCTGCTCCTGCAATCCCTTGGCACTGGCTTTCAGTAGAAACTCTGCCCTTGCCCCTCAGGCTGCAGGTCCCACACCGAGGGATGCCAGAGCCCTGTGCCACCACGGCCTGGCAGGAGGTGTCCTGCCTGTGGCAGCCTCGGGATGGGGGAATTTCAGTTACCTGCAGGCTCCCAGTTACCCCCAGTCCCATCTGCCTGTGCTGGGTGGATGAGGCTGCCTTTGGGCTGGGACCACTTTGCCAGGGCTCTCCAGCTGGGCAGAGCTACCTGTCCCAGCCCCGGGGCTGCAGGACACGGACACGGGTGGCCGGTGGGTGCTGTGAATGCCTTTTGGGCAGCTCTCTGCTGCCAGTGCCAGGCCTGGAGTGGTGCCTGGAACTCGTAGCTATTCTCCATGCCCCAAGACGTTTCTGGCCCTTCTTTTGGAAGGTGCAGGATGATTTCGTGGGCAGTGCTGCCTGCTCAGTGACCCGAGAGTGCTGGCAGCTTGCTGAACGCTGCCTGGATTGCAGTGAGCTGCAGGCAGGGCTGACAGTGTCCTTGCTGGCTTTTGCCTAGGGATGAAGGAGTTGCAGGCTTTGAGGCTCGACCTGGGGGGGCTGTGAGCTGCCTCCCCGGGTGGGGGGGGGGTGTCGCTGCGTGGGAGCATTAGCAAAGCCGACCCACAGGTGCTGGCTTTCATGTGCAAAACNGGGGGGGGGGGGGGGGTCGCTGCGTGGGAGCATTAGCAAAGCCGACCCACAGGTGCTGGCTTTCATGTGCAAAACCTTCGAGGGCGGCTGCCCAGGCACTTGAGCAGCTGCCAACAGGCTGTGAATGTGCTCGCTGGCTGCCCAGCCCAGCCCTGCCCTGCAGACAAGGTCCATGTCCCCTCCCCGGTGGCCCGATGGGCCCCCTCCAGCTCCAGGCTCTGTGGGTGCCCCCTGCACCCAAACACACTCCCCCTTATCTTATCTCTGCTCTTACCTTGCTGGCGAGCTTCCAGCTCCTTTATTTCCAGGTCATGGGTGAGCTCTGGAAGAGAAAAGGCAGAGGGCTGAGCAGGAGCAGCCCCCTCCCCGCATCCTGCCTGCTCCCCGGGTCTCGCCGTGCTCCCTGCCCGGGCACCGGGCATCGCCGCGGCCCCTGCCCAGCCCGCGGTGAGCAGCGGCCCCAGGCTGAGCCCAAACCAGATGACTCCAGAGGTGCAGACATTATTGAGCAGCCCTGGGACGTGGCATCTGCCATGGCACTCGTCCCCATGGCGTGGCCATGGTGGCGTACGCGGGTCCTGCCCCGCGGTGCTGTTTGTCCAGCAGTGCCTTAGCATTTCCTAAGAGCCCTGCTGAGCCACTTTCGGTGCTTTAAATCGGGACAAAGAGCAAAGCAAGGGACTGAAAATAGACCAAAGTGTGAGCTGCCACCCGACCTATTTGCTGCTCCCAGGCCGATCCTGTCTCAGCCTGGCGTGAGCAGCGCAGCCTCAGCACCCTGTGCCCTCAGGAGGATGCTGCCCTGCTCCGGGGGCACCCTGTGCCTTCAGAATCCCTTCTCGGCCTGGCACCAAGAACCTGCCTGCCTGCCTGCTGAGCCCCAACACACTGCTCGCTGTTCCCCGCACTCTGCTGAGCCCTCGGCTACGAAGCGGCTCCCCCAGGGCAGTGAGGGAAGGAGCTCAGGGACTTTCCAGAGTTCACTCTGCTCTGCGCGCTGCCGCAGGCAGGAATTAATCCTCCCAGCCCACCAAACCTCAGCGGAGGACGAGAGGGGTGGCAAGCACCATTTGGTTGTTTTGGAGCTTTTGTTTCCGCCCACCCCCCTCCCCCCCTCCCTGAAAACGAGTTCAAATGGTTAATCTTTGCCCTACATTTTTCTTTTAATCTGCTTTCATGTTGACTCTAATCCTCACCGCCCCATCCTTCTGAAGCAGAGCGCCTGGCTCGGGCTGCCCTGCCTGGCTCTCTCTGGAAACGAATCTGCAGAGAGAGGCAGAAGTAACCAGGGAGGTAATGCAGCTTCTGGAAAGCTTTCAGCACCACGGCTGCCCCGCTGGAGATCGATGGCTGCTGTGTTATGTTGCTGAAGCCAGAGTAATGGGTCTGGAATCTCAGATGTGTTTCAAATGAATCATAGAGTGGAAAGGTTGGAAGGGACCTCAAAGATCATCCAGTTCCAAGCCTCTGCCATAGGCAGGGACACCTCCCACTAGCACAGGTCACTCAAGGCCTTGTCCAACCTGGCCTTCAACATCTCCCTGGGCAACCTGTGCCAGTGTCTCACCACCCTCAACCTGTGCCAGTGTCTCACCACCCTCACTGCAAACAACTTCCTCCTCACATCCACTTTCAATCTCCCCTCTGCCACTTCAAACCCATTCCCCTTGTCCTGCCATTCCCAGACCTTGGCAATAGTACCTCCCCAGCCTTCCTGCAGCCCCCTTCACATCCTGCAAGGCCACTCCAAGCTCTCCTGGAAGCCTTCTCCTCTCCAGGCTGCAGAGCCCCAACTCTCTCAACCTGTCCTCACAGCAGAGCTACTGCAGCCCTCTCAGCATCTTGCTGGCCTCCTCTGCACTGGCTCCAACACTTCCATGTCCTTCCTGTGCTGGGGGCTCCAGAACTGCACCCAGGACTGCAGCTGGGGTCTGAGGAGAGCAGAGCCAAGGGGCAGAATCCCCTGCCTTGCCCTGCTGCCCACACTGCTCTTGCTGCAGCCCAGGACTTGGCTGGCTTGGAGAAGTGAAGCAGTTTGCCCAGTTCCAAAGATGCTGCTGCCCTGCTGAGTGGGGCTGGTGCACAGCCTGGCCTCAGAGCATCTGTGCTGGAGACACAGGGGCTGGTGGGAACCTATCCTAGTTCCAAGCCCATGACCCCCCGAGGGACAAACCCAGGGGAGAGCACCCACAGGGCTCTCAGGTAGTCCCAGCTCTGTGGGATAGATCCAGTCATGGAGTGGGACATGCTGGTCTGGATCACAGGATCACAGGATCACAGGATCACAAGATGTTAGGGGTTGGAAGGCACCCAAAGAGATCACTGAGGCCAACCCCCCTGCCATGGGCTGGGACATGCTGGGCTGTGTGCCCTGCCATGGGCTGGGACATGCTGGGCTGTGTGCCCTGCCATGGGCTGGGACGTGCTGGGCTGTGTGCCCTGCCATGGGCTGGGACACATGGGCCAGGCCTCTAGCAGCCTCCTAGCTGTATGCCCTCCTGGAGGTGGCTGTGTGCCCCTTGGAGGGGCCAGGTGCCTGTGGACAAGCCAGAAGCAGGTCTCTTTGCTGCCTGGAAGCACCACCCTGGTGCCCTGAGCTTGCAGGGTCCAAGGGGGCCATTGGCACAGCCCAGCTCTGTGACCCCCTGCCCTGCTGCAGGGAATCCAGCTCTGCTCCCACTCCAGCCTTCCCTCCACCGCCCTGCTGGCACAGCTGAGCAGGCTGAGCATGGCCACAGGGCTTGAGCTCATCTTCCAGGAAAAGGAGAAGGAGTCAGGAACCCTTCGCTATTTCTGCCCTGTTTGTACCTTGCAGATGAAACAGGAGTGGGAGGGAAGCCAACTCTGCTCTGTAACGCCAGGCTGCTTCCAAGAAATGAATCACAGCACGGGGCTCTGGGCTGTGCCACCTTCCTGGGAAGCCTCCAGCTGGGGGCACTGGGCTGTGGGCTTTGCTGGGGCCAACTCTGCCCTGCAGGCAGGGCTGTGGCACATGCTCACAGCCAGCCCTTCCTTCCCCTGCTAGGCTGTGGCACAGGGCACAAGGCTGCCAGGGGTCAGGGGCTCACAGGAGCTGAGCACATGGAGGCTCCACCCTGATTTCAGCTCTTGAAATCCTCCTGATTTCCTGCTCCTTGGCGTGGGAGTCTCCCAGAGCACTGGGTGCAAGCACTGGGAACTGCTCCATGTCCAGGGGCAGCACATCAGAGGATTTATTTACCTGAATAAGGTCCCTGCTCTGCTGCTGGATCCAGGCTGGATCTAAAGCTCAGGTTTGCTGCATGCCACCCCGGGGGTTCCCTGGCACATGGCCAGCTCAGCTGCCCCTCTGTCAGTGAGAGTCTGGCACCTGGATGGAGCCTCTAAGGGCTGAGTAGGGGGCAGCTGAGAAACAGAGCAGTGCAGGAGGGTGGGTATTTGTGAGGGTGGGTATTTGTGAGGGTGGCCATTTGTGAGGGTGGGCATTTCTGAGGGTGGGTATTTCCAAGGGTGACCCCTCAGGGGAATGAAGGGATGGGGCAAAGGTCTAAGGTCTGAACCAAGGGCTCCAGCACAGCTCTGGGGGGCTGCAGCAGGGCATGTGCTAGGGCACCAACTCCTCCTGCCCCAGCTGCATCCAAGCCATCAGCAAAGTCACCCTGAAACTAACCAGGGCTCTGTCCCCACTACTCCTAGCAGAAGGCACTGCAGGATCCCACAGCTCCCAGAAGAGGATGTGACTTGTCCAGCCAGAGAGCGCTGGGAAGGACATCAGTGATAACCAACAGGGCAGCAGACTCCCTTCTGCCCCTGGGGCCTCCAACCCCCCAGTCTGGTTCAGGCACCAGGACTCTGCTGTCCCAGCTGTGTGGAGATGCCATAGATGAAGCCACTGGAACAAGAAACAGAGCAGCAAAAGCTGGGAAAGGCTGGGGAAAACCAACCAGTGTTACTGCTGCAGCCATGCCTTTGTTTCCCAGGAATCTGGGAGGCTGCAGACAAGGAGTAATTAGCTGTGGCTGAATTATTGATGAGAGCCGTGGCACAAGTTGGAATGAGCTTCGGCGGCAGGCAGGAGCCTGGGGAGCTGTCGCTCTTGTGAGGCTGGCTGGAGGGCAGGGTGGCACTGCTGCGTGGTGGGGGCTGGCTCTGTGCACCCCACAGGCAGATCCCCAGGCCCCATGCCAGGCTTGTGTCTGCTCTTCCTGGGGACTGGAAATGGGTAGACCCCCGCTGGGGGCTGCAGTGACCCTGGGCAGCACTCGCCCTCCTCCTGAGGCTCCTGGTGATTCATCTTGGGCAAGGCTGGGAGCCTGCAGCCTCTGTGAGGGGCTGCTGGGACTGCCTGGCAGGGACCCTCCCTCCAGACCAGGGAGCAGCCTGGGACAGGGGAACAGATGTGCTGATGCTGCTGGCATTAGTGCTCGTTCAGCACGGCTGCAGTAAGGAACAGATTTCACCTCTCTGTGTGCAAGAGAATAACCAGCAAGAAAACATAAGCAAGGAAATCACATTTCCTCCTGTTCTGAAAGTGGCCTTGCCATGCTCTCATACATCCCCACCATCAGTGGTGTTCAACCCTCCTCCTTCCCCGAGTCTGCTGGCACCTGGCAGAAATGGTAAACAACTTCTGCATATTGATAAGCAAAACACCTCTGTGGGCACAGACCCCAGGAGGAAAAGGCAGGAGCACCTTGCTGCCTGAGGCTGGGCCCTTCCCTTCTCCAGTGAATCCCTTGCTGTAGTGACTGCTGCAGCCAAACCACTGCCAGGGGCAGGGACACACACAGCCAGGCAGAGCACTGAGCTGCTGGGGTAATCCTCCTTTGGGAGCATGGCATGAGCACAAGGGATGGGCTGAGGGACTACTAACAGCCTCCTGTCCTACAGCCCCCAGACAGCTGAGGCCCAGAATCAAAATCCCTCTGGCTCTTTGGTGTTGCAGCTGCAGGAAGCTGTTGCTATCCACTTGCAGAGCAGCAATCTGCAGGATCCACACCAGATCTGGCCCAGGGAGGTGCTGGTGGCAGCTGGGCCAGGGGTGCAAGCCAGAGGCAGAAGGAGATGGGGATCCTCCGAGACCACACCAAGCAGGGTCCCCTGTGTCTCACTGTTCACCTTCTCCACGTCCTGCCAAAGGCTCCCACACGGGACCGTCCCTGGGGTGCCAGCAGGAGTTTCCCCACCCGACCTGCTCCATGAGCACAGAGCTCCCCCACGCCACGACCACCCCAGCACTCACCCGAGCAGTGCTTCTGCAAGCGCAGGATCTCCAGGTGCAGGTCGTGGAGCAGCTCCATCTGCTCCTTCTTGAGGAAAGCGATGTGCCGCTGCACGCTCTGGATCTGGTGCTCCAGGGACACAGTCTCCATCGCAACCAGATTCACAGTCCAGGCCTGTGGGGACCAGAGGTGGCTCTGATCAGACACGCAGCAGTGTGCCAGGCTCGCGTGCCCCATCCCTGCACCCCTGGCGAGGGGCAGAGCCCACTGGGTGCAAGGTGGGTGGCTGCTCCCATCTACCCTTGCCACGGGGATGCGGCTGGGGGTGAAGCAGCTCTGTCTGGAAGATCCCCAAGGAATGGTGCCCGGGCCATGGGACCACCCCAGAGCCTGGCGGGGCCAGCTCCGTTCCTGCCTGCGCAGGGGCTGGGAGGCTCGGGGGCCTTCTGAACAGAAGCTGCTGCTGCATGCAGCCAGGCTGCAGCAGGGTTGGGCTCTGGTTCGCATTTGGCCCTAGGAAATGTTTCGTCACCGAGCAGGATGGCATCTGGGACAGGCCTGCTCCCCGCGGGCCCTGGCTGGGAGCTGCACTAGAGAGCATCTTGGCTCTGGCTCGACAACGCCAGTACTGCGAAGCTGCGACTACCGGGAGAGATCTGACACATGGAAAATGCAATATGCTCTGTCTGACCCCATCAGCATTACGTGCCCAGGACGGCTGTGCTGTCCTCCAGAAGGATGCCCTCCGTCCCTGGCAGCCGCCTGGCAGAGCAGAGCTGCTGGCAGCACTGCGCCGTCGCCGCACACTCATTAAGGGCTCCGGCGAAGCGGGGGTGCGAGCTGCCCACCTGTGCTGCTGCACCACGCAGGCAGAAATAAACCTCTGAAGGAACCTCTACTCCTGGGAAACACCATCTTGGGTGGGTGTGGAAAGTGTCCTTCCTCCCCGTGCTCAGCCCAGGAGCAGGGGAAGCTGCAGCAAACCCAGGTGACGGTGCGGTGATGCTGTGCCAGCAAAGCCAGGGGGGCAGCAGGCACAGTCCTGTCCCTGGGAAGCTGCTCCCATTCCCTCCTCCATCACCCTCTGAGTTCAGGTTTCTGTCTGGAGAGGTTCAGGGCCAGTGAGTGCCTGGCTGGGGCGTTGGCACACCCAGCTGGCCACACAGGCATCCTGAGATAACTCCTGCAACCAAAATCAAATCAAACCCCAGTTAAGATCCACTCCACAGCAAGAGATCTTGGCAGCGCCCCCAGTTCAGAGACTGGGTCTTGCCAAGGCCTCTCCAGAGCTGTGAAATCCTCAAAGTCAGCTCTCCCTGTTCCTGCTGTTTAATGGAGTGGGGGAGTAAGCTGAACTAATGGGTCTGGGTGAGGGAACCATGGGCACTGCCAGGACTCCAGGGACTGGCAGTCTCTCAGTGCTGTGCATTTTAAAACAGAACCAGGGGAGGAAAGAAAAGAAATCGAGCTCCAGACTTAAGTTCCTCATCCTTCCTGTTCTTCTGAGTGGAGAGGTGATGACTTCCAAGTCCTGCAAGTCACCCAACTCTTGCTGATGGCACCCAGACATGAAGCTGCTCCTCATCCTGCACACCACCACAGCTGGCAGCCATGGGGACTGGTTAATGGCACAATGGAGTCTACTGACTTGTGCCAGCCATGGAAATACCTGGCATCTGCCATGGACTTGGGGGCAGGAATCACAGCATGGCACAGCCCCTCCTGCCAGCCCCAGCTGCGGTGTGCTGGGTGCTGGAGCAGCTCCTTGGTGGGAGCTGTGGCACCTCATCTCAGGAACCATCAGAAAGTAGGTTGGACGGAGCCCGGGGGACATGCAGAGCTATTTTCAAGCACTTTGTTCTGTCTGGTTGAAATGTCTCTAGAAGGAATGGCTGCAAATTTTCCACTCAACTTTCCCTCCTCCCTGTGAGGAGGAGATTTACCCTCCCTTACCAATGGAAATGTTCTCCTTTAAAAATAAACGCTTGGCAAATATCAAGCTGGAAGGAAAAGCCAAAGGGAAACCCTGGTGCTGAGGCCTGTTTGTTGGCTCCTGATTTGGGAGACAAAAAATCCTTCCTGATGTACCTGTGCATGTTTCCAAACTCACTCTGGGAAATTCTTGGTGGGTCTGGGCCAGCTTTGCCTGTCCAATGTGGTTTCCACCATTCCCCTTGAGAAACAGCTCTCAGCTGGTGGCAGGAATGCCAGAGAAGTCATGTCTGGAGGAGAGCTCCTCACTTTGTCCACACCTGAGGCTCCTGGCAGCACTGAGGATGATGAGGCAGGCAGAGGCAGGAGCTGCCTTCACAGGGCTGACAACAGGGATCTTGCTGGTGACAGTCACACTGCTGCCTGAGAACAGTGATGGGGAGATGTGTCCTGGGGTTCCTGTGCCCCTTGCAACAGGAGCAGGCTGTGACCTGAGGCTGCTGCGACCTGATGCTACTGCAACCTGAGGCTGCTGCTGCTTCCCCACCCCAGGGTCGAAAGAGGAAGGTGCTTGGTGTCCCAGGAAATGATGCAAGAGCCAGGAGCTGTTAACAACCACAGGTTGGTGCTGAGGCTTCAGCAGCAGCTGCAGGAAGCCCTTGGAGCATCTCCAGCATTGCCAAGGCAGAGGATGCACTCTTGCCTCACCAAGGCCATGTCCATTGAGAGCTCCCCAAAGCTCTCAACAGCTGGAATCTTCCTTTTCTTGCTTCTGAAAGCAAGTGAGGCTCTCAGCAGGACTCTGAGCCTTTAGTCTGGTGTCTGCCTCTGGTCATTTCATGCAGCACAATCACTTGGGAGGAGTTGGTAGCTGACAGGGATTAGCTGCTGCTGCTGGCTGACTTAATGATGCTTTACAGGGCCACCACATCTCCCAGATAGTAATGCCAAAGCTCCCCATGGTGAGGGCTTCAAGGCACCCAGCAGGTGCTGATGACCATATTTCTATGTGGTGAACCAAGGTGGGGACCCTCAGCCCATGCCAAAGACACGACAGCCAAAGCACAGTGGCTAGGGCTGTCTCCCAGGGGTGCTAAGGAGCAGCAGCTCCTCTCACCCTGGCCTCATGAGCACAGCTCCTAGAAGGGTGGCTGTAAGCAGGGATGAGACTGGAAGTGCCCCTGCTCTGCTCCCTGCCTTATTGCTTTTCCAGACTCGTTCTGACTTGCCAAAGCAACCAGTGGTGGCAGCCTTTGCAGTGACCATGTCCTCTGTGGCTTTGAGCAGTTATGTCTGAGGTTACAACTCCAGAAAACAATGTCATCCATAATGAAAGCCAAGGGCAAGTGGCAGTGCTCTTCAGCTGGGAGGATGCTGCGTGCCCTTGTGCCTCTGATAGCTCTACGTACAGAGCCAGAGCCAGGGAGGAGGCAGTGGTCAGCTGAACAGTGGGTTCTGCCCCTGTGCAAAAGTGACCCCTTCCTTCTGAACTGATCCTTTCTCCCAGCAGAGCTGTGTCTGAATGCTGACTCTGGTTCTGGAGGGGGCATCAAAGGGACTTTGCTCCAGCACTGAGAGCTTTCCAGGAACAAGCTTCCCTCGCTGATGATCTTGAGCACAGGGCTCCCAGGCCCCTCCCTGGAGTGGTGGGCCCTTGGGATCAGATCTTTACATTAAAAAATGCACTTTTAATACCCAAATTTACTCAGAGGAGCTGTGACAAATCAGCTAGTGAAACGCTGGGCAGGTTAGAGAGGGTTTCTAGGCTGCTGAGCACAAGGAGTTTGTGAGAGTCCACATGAGTGCAATCCATGAACATGAACACAGGGAATGGGTGGCATGCTCCAGACTGCTGCAGAGAAAGCTTCCCTGCCATGCTGGGACCTCCCAGGCCCTTGGCAGAGGCTCTCCAAGCCCTCAGTAAGAGTCACAATTCCATCTTCATTAATCAGAATCCTTGTTCCACAAAGCAGAAGGACTGGAGCAGCATCCCAAAATAGCTACAAGGAGTGACTTAGCCCCAAGTCTACTAAGAGTTGATGTCCTTTGGACTGACTGTTTTGAGAATTTCCTTCCAGACCCCTGCTGGAACCTGCTGTTGGATGCCAAGCAGAATCCCAGGACACTGGCCCAAGAAAAAGCCCTCATCTCCCAGGGATGCACTGGGAAGGCAGTGCCTGCACACACAGCCCAGCACGAACACTGTCACACCACGGAATCATTTTTCCCCATAAATGGCAAATTAACTGGGAGTCAGAGGGCACAAATGAGGTTTGCAGGAACAGGTCGATACTTCATCCTGCTGTGGATGCCAGCAACGCCCTCTCCATCAGGCTGGGGCGCAGGCAGGAACAGGCACTGACACACCAGAAATCCATACTGCTCCCTGGTTATGAGCTCAAACATCAACACAAACTTTGCAGCCATGCCAGGCAGCAGCTCTGCCTTTAAACAGGGGGGGAAGAAGGCAGCAGGAAGCTGAGAAACTTGCAGAAGGTCACAGAGGCGATGCCAGGAATAGAAACTAGAGGTGAAATCCCAGCCTTGGGAAAGTCAGTGGGAAATGTCCCCTGATCCCAGCAGAGGCACTTGGAGCCCTGTCTGTGTTCACCATCTACCAGAATCTATTTAAAGGAAAATCGATGCAAACCCGATCATAAACGACTGTGTTCTGTCACAATTCCCTGAACACAGCTGCCTGCCTGCCTGCCTGCCTGCCCGTGGTGTGGCTGCAGATGCTGGAAGCAAGGCCACGCTTTCCCCTGCTGGCTCCAGGGGAATTAACTCTGGATCCAGCTCTCCACTGGGAGCAGAATTTGGCCCAGCATCAGCACTCTGAATCAATCCTTCTCAGAACGGGGTGATCCTTGCGGTGCCACCCTGCTCTTTGGGAATTTCAGAGCAGTGCTGTCTGGTCCCCAGCTGGGTCCTTTGGCTGGCACAGAACTCCGCAGCTGCCAGCGCACACCAGCAGAGCCTTGCTGGACCTGGAACTGCTCCCTGCAGCGGGAGGTGAACTAAGCCACGGGAGGAGAACCGAGCCAGGAGAGGAGAACTGAGCCATGATGGAAGGACCGAGCCAGGCGAGGAGAACCGAGACACGGGAGGAGAAACGGCCCAGGAGAGAACCACCGAGCTATGGGGGGAGAACCGGATCACGGGGGCAGAACCGAGCCATACGCGGAACGAAGCAACTTCCAAACAGCAGGAGTGGGCAGCTC
>VWYK01017147.1:73343-85368 GCA_013399775.1 Semnornis frantzii | reverse complement strand
AGTTTGCAAGGGGGGATCCCTCTGGGCAGGGGGCGGTGGGGCGTGGTCCCAGTCCTGCGGGAGTCCCGGCGGCTGAGGCTGGGCAAGAGGGGGATGCCGCCCGGGCGGACTTGGGGGTAGTGGGGGGTTTGAGGTGCAAGAGTCGAATCCCAAAGCCGGACCCTGCTGTGGGGAGATGTCCTAGCCCTGCACCGGGAGAATGGAGGTGCAGCAGCAGCCTGGCCAGGGTGCTCTTGGGGACACCCTGACTGGTGGGGTGGAGAGTGCCGAGGCTGCCTCCGGCTTTACCTGAGGACCCTCTTCCCCGCCCTGGGGACGGGGCCATCGCGGTGCCCGGGCCGGGCTGGCGTTGGGAACAAGCTCTCTCTGTGTTGTCATTTTCAATTGTGCAGTTTGTGACGTCCAAAGCTTGTGACTTTTGAGCAGGGCGCTGTGGCGATGCCAGGCTCTGACTGGGGTGACTCCGGCTGCAGCGTGGGGCTGCTGATGTCAGAGCTGGGCGCGGGCCCGGGACTCTGCTGGGGATGGCAGAGCCAGCCTGGATGCTGAGGCTCCCGGCTTGGAATGGGATCCCTGCAAACACGGGGAAGCAGCCGAAGATTGCTCTAAGCTTGTGAAGTTGGGGGTTCTTTCTTTCGTTGCTCTCCCCTCTCCTCAGCAGCCTGGGGCACTGTTCTCACCCTTAGACCCAAACTGTCTCCTTGGCTGGGAAGTTCTGCCCCTGTGCCCTCAGCCCCCTCTTCCTCCCCAGAAGCCCTTCTGACTCAGCTGTCTCCACTTTGTGCAGTGCTCTCATGCAGGAGCTGCAGGGGAGCGTTGGGACTGCACTGTGCTTGGTTGCTTTTACCAGGAAAATTATCAGGTCAGTCTGTTCCAGGGAGGCTCAAACAGCTTTTCACACTTATTTTGCTGAGAGAAGCAGGT
This sequence comes from Semnornis frantzii, assembly GCA_013399775.1. Classification (NCBI taxonomy): domain Eukaryota; kingdom Metazoa; phylum Chordata; class Aves; order Piciformes; family Ramphastidae; genus Semnornis; species Semnornis frantzii. The sequence continues at coordinate 84,444 of VWYK01017147.1, read as the reverse complement.
CCTGATTAGAGTCCTGCACTGTCCCTGCCCCTGGTTCTGACAGGACCCCACATCCCTGGGCTGGGCAATTTTCAAGTGGGCAGCAGAGCCCAGCAGCAGTAAAGGGCTCCAGCTCTGGCCCTGCTTGTCAGGGCTCTGGGGGTGAGGCTGTGGCACTGTGACATGTCCCTGTGGCCAGATCCAGGCAGTTAATGTTGGGAAGGTACCACCTGGAGCACCCACAGGCAGGGAAGAGGGACCCCAAGTGCAGCCCAGCCCTGGCTGGGGGCTGTGGGTGAGCAGCTGTGTGTGTGTCCAACCAGGACTACAGGGGCTTTAAATAATTAATCACTTGCTGATGAAATTTCATGTTCAGAGGAGGGAGTGAAGCACAGCTGCTGCTGGGATGGAGCAGGCAGCAGGACTGTGCTCCAAGAGAGGGACAGCTGCAGCTACCAGCCTTTTGCTCGTGCCACGAGAACTCTTTCTTCTCCAACCCTAGTGATTGCCATCGGTTGGCCACATGCTTATTGTTTAGTAAGCCTCAACACCTGGCCTGACATTTGGAACGGTGTTAGAAAGGCATCAGCCTCCTCCTGCAGCCAGCGGCAATGCTGAGGACAGGGCTGCTGGTGGGGAGCGAGCAGGCTGTGCCCAGGGTGATGGGCACCGCTGCTCTGGTGGCCAGCAAGGGCGGCTGGGGAGTTACTGTCCCTCCTCTGGGGGATGCACTGGAAGGGACACCCTGTGCCAACGCTGGTCATATGCAGTGGGAGCCTTTGCTGCTGGCCGGGGACGTCGCAGGGGTGCACACGGAGGGGGCCGTAACGTCACCGGGCTGCTGCCACCGAGGAGCGCGGCGGTGGCGGTGCTGGACGCGCAGCGCTGCTGAGCCCGCAGCTCCCTCTGCACGCTCCTGCGCTAATAAATATTTCAGTCTTTGCTGCTGTTATTTTTAGGTACGTGCGAGAGGGACGGTTCCGGATCGAGGAGAGGACGCTGACGGCTTTCCAGTGGCTGTACTCGCCCCAGCAGCACCGCATCGTCAGCCGGGCAGACCTGGGCTCACCCAGCAGGTAAGGAGGGCAGTGGGCGCAGGGCTGGGGGCCATGGGGAGCACTGGCACGTCCTCTGCCTGTGCTGCCGGCAGCCTGCCCTGTCACAAGCCTCGTGGTTTTGACCTGGGTCTCCTGAGTCTCAGCCTGTCCCTGGAGCCCTACAAACATCTGAGCATCTTGGATTTCACTGTGAAGTGAAGGTCCTGATGCAGGGGATGCAGCTGGGGGCTGCCAGCATCACAGGAGCAGCACAAAGGACAAATTACTGACTGCCTCCCCAGACTCACTTTTAAACTCCTGTGCTTTCCATCAAGCACACAACCTTGTGAGGACGTGCTTTAGGCATGTGGCACACCTGAGATTTACTTAAATTGTGAGCCAGGGACTGCACATCTATCTCCTGGCCACGGGGGACCTCTGGAGCATATTTCTTCTGACACCATGATTTCATTCGGTGCCTAAGCTCTGCCCTTAGCAGCTCTCTGGGAGTGGGTGTGGGAGCTGTGCCCTGGGCATAGCATCCCGGGCACAAACTGTGTCTGCTGAGGCTTGCGTGTGGCTGTCAGTTCAGATCCCAGGCTTGGGTGGCAAAACTCCATTAGCATAAAGGTCTTGTGGGCATCAGGGCTCACACGGTGCAGTGTCTGTCCCCTGCCTGCTAAGAGCACTGAGACACGGTGAGGCACCACGTGGCTGCGTGGATGAAAGCTCTTCCCTCTTTATTTCAGCAGCAGTTTTGCTCTGAGAGCCCTCAAAGCTCTGAAGTGTTTATCTGCTGGAGTCACACATCCCAGGCTCAGGGCAGGAGGGAGGGAGAGGTGCCTGCAACGCTGCCTCACGGGGAGCAGGGGCTCTCAGAGGCCCCCCACATGATGAGGGGTCTCAGGGAGGGGACAGCGCTGCAGAGCCCCTGTGCCGGGTGGGGAGGACACGCACACCTTGAGGAGATTTCCTGGAGCAGGAGGGCGGTGTCCCAGTTCCCTTGGCAGGAGCCAGGGTGTGTGTCACGGCCAGCTGCTTCCCAAGATAGTGATTCCTCCACCTGCCACCAGAGAGGCTTTCCAAAAGCTGGGACCACTCTGCTGGTTGTGGACTTTAATCTTTGCAATTTGCTCTCAGAGGCTGCACTCATCTCCCCCCTGCCCCGATGCACACACATCATGAGCATGTGACACTCCAACATGTGTTAACAGCATTCATAATTAATGCTGAGTGTCACTGGGGTTAATTCTGCTGGATTCATTTGATTTCCCAGGGGGCTGAGAAGGTACCTGGAAAAGTCTGGTGGAGTGTGTGTGACATCCATGGGCTGATGGTGCCTGCATCCCTCTTACAGGGATGAAACCTTTACCCGGGTTGAGTGTGGCCCCAGGTTAGCCCAAAGGCAAACTCCAGCTCAGCAAGTCCTGGGGCTGCCTGGCTCTGACTTCGAAGCAGCCAGGGGGGCTACTGGCCCCACTCAGGGTACAGCTGTAGAACCATGGAAACGTTAAGTGTGGGAAAGACCTCTAAGACCATCAAGTCCAACCATCAACCCAAAGCCACCATGCCATTTTCTGCAGCAGCTGCTGCATGGGACAGGAGCAAGGAAGAAGCTGCCCTGGGGACCTGATGTCATCTTTAAGCCCCTTGTTTGTCACTGCCAGCAGTGAGCTGCCCTGCAGCCTCCTGGCCCAGCGTGACCAGGGCATGGCAAGCAGACAGCTGTGCCCACATCCCACACTGATGCTCGCTTTGGCTGTGGCACATCACTGTGGAGGCTTCAGCTTGGGGATGTCGGTGCCTTAATGCCCTGGGTGGCAGGCTGTTGCCAGGGTGCTTGGTGGCATTTCAAGCTGTCACATTATTTATCTGTCACACTAATTGGATCTGTCTCTGTTTTGCACTTGCTGCTTTCCCTTTGTGTAATGGTAGTGACAGAGCTGAGCAAGAGGCTGGCTGTCCTGCTGGGGGGTGACCCCACAGGGGTGGTTGGTTAGTTTCATTAGTTACAGATGTTAAAGCACTTGCTGGGCCCACCTGAGCAGCACTTTTCTAGAAGGATGAGAGCTTGGGTCCTGCTTCCCACAGCTCTTCCCATGGCTGTGCTGGTTTTGCCCTGGTCCCACACACAGTGTCCTGCCTGGAGGCTGCTGCTGCTGGCTGAGCTGTTATGAGATGAGTCTCTCCTGGGGCTCGGGAGGGCTTTGGGCAGCTGGGCCCTGCTGCTGGAGACAGTGTGGTGCCCATGGCTGTTTGCAACACAGAGCAAACCTGGTGCCAGCGACCACAGGCGGGGTTGTCATGTGGCTTTTAGTCCCCTTGTGCCACACAAGGTGGATGCCCCATAAGTTAGGATGGGCATCATGCTGGGAGCAGACATATAATCAATCAGGTTGGAGGAGACCTCCAAGCTCATCCAGCCCAACCTATCACTCAGACCATGGCACTAAGTGCCCCATCCAGTCTTGTGTTGAGCATCTCCAGGGATGGTGGCTCCACCACCTCCCTGGGCAGCCCATGCCAGTGCCAATCACTCTCTCTGTGACATTGAGCCTTACTTTTCACTGGGTCCAGAGTTTGGCCCTGAAAGCTCTTCCTTCACCTGGTCCAGGTAGTAGCTGTCTTTAATTCAGTTGTAACAGGGGAAGAGGCTCACACAAGACTTTGTTTGTGCCTGTTATGAGGAGCAGCTGAGGGTGCTGAGGTTGTCCAGCCTGGAGAACAGGAGCCTGAGAGGAGACCTTCTGGCTTTGTCCCACTCCCTGAAAGGATGTTGGAGTCAAGTTCAGGTCGGTCTCATCTCCCAAGGAACAAGCAACAGAGACAAAAGGAAAGGGCCTCAGGTTGCACCAGGGGAGGCTTAGTTGGACATGAGGAACAATTTCTTTCCCAAAAGGGTTGTCAAACCTTTGCCCAGGCTGCCCAGGACAGTGGTGAAGTCTCCCCACCCCTGGGGAGCCTGGTAGCTGTGGTGCTGAGGGACATGGTTTAGCGGTGCCCTGGCACTGCTGGGTTAATGGTTGGATTTGGTGACCTGGTCTTTCCCAGCCAAAACGACTCTGATTTTCTAGTTATTTGTTCCCAAGGCAGCTCTTTGCCTCTGAACGCCCCAGGCAGGTCTAACGGGCAGGATCCTCACCTTTCACTGCTGGATATGGCTCCAGCGATGCTTCCCAGGTCCCCGTGGTGTAGCTCATGTTCCTCCCTTCAGCCTCATAAGGGAACCCAGTCCCAGATTCCAGTTAGCTGACACACTTCACCCGAGCAGTGCTGCTCTCCCCCTGCAGGGGTGATGCGTAGGGGGGCAGGCAGAGCAGGCAAGGTGCAGACAGGGCTGGGCAGGCAGAGGTGTAGGGAGGGCGAGGCAGGCAAGGTGCAGGAGACGGCTCTGTCCCCCGGCAGCCCCCCAGCAGCCTCCATCTCGGTGCCGTCGCGGTCGGGGCTGCCAATTTGTCCCCGCCGGGGGTCGCGGAGCTCCGCGGGTGCGCAGCGGAGGGCGCAGGCTCCTCCGCGGGTGCGGAAGCTGCTGGGCTGGGTCCGCAGAGCGCGGCGAGGAGAGCGAGGTAAGGGGCTTGCGGTGGGGTTTGTGGGGCGCGAATGGCGAGGGGGAGGCTTCGGCGGCAGAGATCCGAGTCCCTGTTTGTCCTTTTCTTACCCTGCCGGGGCTCTCCGGCTGCCAACGTGCCGGGGAACCGGGAGCTATTGTTGGAACGCTTGGCACTTCTCAGCTTCTCTGCCTGTCTGTAAATACGCAGTGGGGGCTTTNGGGGGGGGGTTCGTGGCATTAAGGTTCTGGGGTCACAGACCTGCCCTGGCAGGGCACCTCCTGTGCTGGGGAGTCCCAGATTTCTGCGTTTGACAGAACCAGGGCACAGAGATTGTTCCTGGCACCCTGTTTACTGGGGTGAACCCCTCTGTGAGTGAGATTGCAGCCTGTCTGGCCGAGAAGCAGTGTGATGTCTGCTCACCAGGCTGGGCAGAGCAGAAAATTCCTCTTCACCCCACTCTGGTGTGACCCAGCGTGAGCCCAGGGAGCCAGGAATGTGTCACCGGCACCCCCGGCGGGCACAGGACCTGAGCTGCACCCTGCCAGGTGCTGCCTTATTTCCTCCTTCTCTGTGCACTCCCCTGTTTATTTTAGAGCATTTGTTGTTTTAGCAGCACAGAGGATGTGCTACCTGTCCCCAAGCAGGATTTACTGCGGTTGGAGACAGGCCAGGGAGTCTCAGTTCAGAATCAGCAAGCAGGAGGATCCCAGCCAGCACGCCCCGGGTCCCACAGATCTCTCATCCTCCTTCTGTCACTAATTCCCCCCAGGGGCAGCTCACCATAACCACAGCAGCACACCTGCCCTTTTGGTGTTTCTTTTGCTTTTCCTTAGGCTTGTTTTATCATCCTTCCTCCCTCTTCATCCCTAAGTGTATCCATATGGCAGCAGGGTCCCAGGGGCTGCTTGTAGAGCCCCTCTGCTGCTGTTGCCTGTTGTGCACCTGAAGTCAGACTCTGCTTGTTGTGAACGGCTGCTGTGGAAACAGGAACAGGACTTCAGCAGCAACAGTAGGCAGAGACATTTTTTTCCAGGAGCTAAAAACAGCTCCTTCTCCCCAGACCTCTTTCCAATTTCATGGGGGTAGATGGATCCCTGCTTAGAGCTAACATCTGCCTTCAAGTTGGATGCCAAACTAGAAAGAGCTGTTTCTTGATTCTGGTTTGAATCTGGCCCAGCTCCTGCAAAAGCCACCCAAAATGGTGGAAAAATACAGGTGATCTTGGCAAGATGTAGCTGGGCTTTGAAAAGCCTGAGCCCAAATCCTGTGTGTCTTGTTTGCAAGTGTTTAGATGGAGCCATGCACAAGTCTGGCCTCGAATCCGAGCCCTGACGCCTGCCTAAAGCTAATCCCACGCCAGCACATCTTGGCTGCAGCAGTTGCTGCTCACCCACCTGCTGCTGGAGGGCTGAGGAGTTGGGGCAGTGTGGGGGTGCCACAGGAACGTTCACCCAGCCCTGCTGCTGTAGCCACCAGCTCCTGTAAGCTCTTCATGCCGAGTGTCACTTAGTTGGGTGTTTTTTTCCCCCCTTTACTTCTATTATTAGGAAACAGTTCCAGAGACTGTTTGTATTAAGATTAGAAAGCTTCTCATTTCCAGCCACAGCATGTTCAGGGCTCTCTCATGCCAGTGCTTTCCTGCCATCCCTGGGTTTCAGTTTAAGCAGATCTTTTTCTGCCTTGCCACAATTTCTGCACAGGCTACAGTCACGTCCCCCCCCCCCCCCCACCCCCCCCCCCCTCGCCGTCCCGGCTGTNNNNCCCCCCGGTGTCTGTTGTGTGAACTGGGCCAAATGCTCCCCAGCTCTTTAGCTCTGCCTGTGTGCCAGTGCCAGCAGGAATGGGGTTTGGTAGGGTTTTACCCAACATCCTCCCTCCACCAGCCCCTGCAGTGCCCAGGCAAACAGGCAGTGAGCTCCTGCTCCTCTGAGCTGCAGGAGTAGGGCACCGTGGTGCGAGATGCACGATGGATGTGCAGGTAGCCATGGTGACGGTGCTCAGGGACCTGGCACTGGGCATGGCCAGCTGCCTGCCTGCCTGCTCACCCTCTTGCCTGGGACCAAGCTGTCTCTAGAGCTTCCTCAGCAGGGCAGCTTTGTGTGTACCACAACACAGGCAAACCTTGGTGCTGGATGCTCGGGACCAGGTGTGGTGTGTGTGGGGCTGAGTGTCTGAGTCCAAAATGTGAGTCCTGCATCCCTGCAGCATCTCCAGAGCAGGGGCTGCAGCCTGTGCAGGACTGAAACCCATGGGCCCTGGGGCTGCCCTGGAAACTCTCCAGGAACTTGAGCTGTTAGCTGCAGGGTCACTGGGGCTGCTGGCTCCTTCCGGGAGAAGTGGTGGGTGTGAGTTTGGACTGGGGGGCTCCGGCTCACCTCTTCTCTGCTGCCTGAAACCTCAGTGCCCAGGATGGGCACAGCCTGCCCTTCTCAGGCATGTTCAGAGCACTTTTTCTCCTTGTTCTCTGCTCCCCAAGTTATGGGCCCCAGGAGCAGGAACCTTTCTTAAAGAGGTTGCTCATATTCTGAACTTTTTTTTTTCTGGCCAGCTGAACATTTTTGGTGGGAATGAGCTCTTCACTGTTGGGTGGATGTTTGCAGTTCTTGCTCTGTTCTGCAGCCTGATCCAGTTAAAGCTCAGATGTATCAAGCCCTCCCTAATGAGTTTAAGGAGCTGTAGATAAGCAGCTGTGTGGCTCAGCTCTGCAGCCCATCCATCCCTGAGGAGCAAAGCCATACAAATTAGGCTGTTGGGAGGAGGTGGACATGGAGTCCCCTGCAGGGAGCAGCCACAAGACTGAAGGAGGATTCTGGAAGCTCTCCTGTCCTCCTGCTGCAGCTCATCTCTCAGGTGACAGTGTTCCCCCTCCCCAAGGCCAGAGCTGGGTGCTGCAGACCTGTTGATGTTGAGCAGTAAAGAACCATCCTTCAGAGCAAGCTGGGAAGCTGCTGTGTAAGGCACCAAGCTCCTCACTTTGTTTTACTTCAGACAGGGGAGAAAATGCTGTGAAGAATATTCCATGCACTGAGTCAGAGATAATTCAGACACTGTTTTCCTTTGCTTTATACATCGAGGCTGATGCCATGCACAGCTTGTTCTTCCTGCCAGGACCAGATCTGATATTTCTGGGTGCCCACAGCCTTCCTCACAATCATAATAGAAAGATGAATGCCCTCAGCTCACCACATGCAATATTAAAGCACTAATGATGCAATCAGTCTCTCTTAGCCCCAGTAACAAAAGAAAGAATTACTCTGCCCTTCCTCAGCATGGTTCTGCTCTGTGGTGTGGGCTCTGACTGCTGACTACTGTCTGCAGCCCTCTGCTCTGCTTCTGCTCACTGCGTGTCCCTTGGCCCGGGGCAGTGCCAGCCATGCCAGGGGCTCATGCTGGAGCCCACCATGAGCAGGTGGCCTTTGTGTGTTCCCAAGTGACTGGAGCAGTGGGTGCCACTGGCACTGGTTCCCTGCGCCGCTGGGGGCTGAACTGTGTCTGTGTGCCAGGGGTTGGTGGCCTGGCTTAAGCCATCCTGTAGCTGCCATGTTTACAGGGGCCAGGCTGGCAGCCCCAGCTGGCTGGGAGGAAGGTGCCTTTGGACCCTCTCTTCTTTTGGATCAGCTGGTGCTGTGCTGCACAGACCCCCCAGCAGCCCGGGTTTGCTGGCTGCATTGTCAGCTGCCATGCCAGGGGCAGTTGGAGCCCTGTGGTGAGTTGATGGCAGAGCTGAGCAGGGGCCATGCAGAATTAGCCTTTCCCTTTGCTGAACAGAATGGCACAGTTTGTGCTCATTAGGCACTGATGATGTGGGGCTGGCAGTGTGCTGCTGGTGCCCTGTCCCCTGTTGGTTGTGCCTGGCTGGGGGGGGTATGTTGGAGCTGGGCACCTCTCCCCTGGGCTGCCCCAAGGAGCTGCAGGTGCCTGCTGCTCCAGGGCAGTTGGCTTTTATTAGTTAGCTGTTAACAACGTGGCTCTCTGCTCCTGCTCTATGGCAGCCCCTCCCTGGTGTCACCAGTGGGGGTGAGGCTGCTTACTGGAGTGGGGAGCACAGCCAGGGGTGGGTCAGGCTGATGAGCTCCTGGTTCTGGCAGGGAGCCCTGGCAGTGTTAATTTTGGCTGGTGCAGATGGTGCCAAGGAGACATCCTCCCCCAGGCCTTTGTTTCTCCATTGTGGCTGATGGCTTCTGGGCTGTGCCTGCTCTGGAGCAGGAGGTTGTTGAGTTTTTATTCCCTTTCAGTTTTGAGCCCAACTGTGAAATACCTCGGGGGAAGTGAGAAATGTCATCAGAGACAAACTACTTCTGGCTGTGAGGTGGTGCTGGGCAGACACTGATGTGGTGCCCTGAAGCAGAGGGAGGCTGGTGGTCTCCAGGGAGCTGGAGCTGGGTCCTTGGTGTATTCTTGGCCTCTGTAATGTGTATTTGTGGTGTNGGGGGCTGCTGGACTCGTGGGGATGGAGAGCAGGGAGGAGAGATCTGCATCTGCTCCCAGTGGCCATGAGCACCCTGGGTGCTGGTCCTGCTGGTGTAGGGTGAGGTTGGCTTCATGTGAGGGCTGCCTCCTGCCTCTCCTGGGCAGTGGGAAATGCAGACAGTGTCTCTGAATCCAGGTCCTGCCCTCCTGGGCTCTGAAATCCCAGGGGAGGTCTATGAATCTCCTCGAGGTGTAGCAAGGACCTGCCAGAGTAATTCTGACCCACTGTCTGTTGAGAGCTCCCGTGAAGGGAACCGGGCCCTTCCTTGCTGTTTCCCTGCCCCCCTCTGTGCTCCTGCTGCCTCCAGCAGCGAGTTCACACCGATCCTGGAGCAGCAGAGCAGAGCCTGATGCTTGCAGCATGGCCACAGTGAGCGCTCCAGCAGAGAGCTGCCTGCTGGCCTGGGGCTGCCCAGCCCTTGGGTGGTGCCAGCTATGGACTGAGCTCCCCGTGGCTGCTGCTGCTGCTTGCCAGGCAGGACCTGCAGCAGTGGGTGCTGCTGTGAGAGCTCAGCCAGGCTAGGGGGAGGGAGAGGCTCCCTGCTCCTGTTTTCAGGCGACTAAATTGTGAGCAGCCTGGTGGAGCTGGGCAGAAATCGACTGGTACCAGCGTGAGAAAGACGTGACCTGGGGGAAGATGAGGCAGAGGATAACGTCACCCTGCTGCTGATGCAGAGCTGCAACGTGGAGCATGCAGGACACAAATGAGCTCCCAGCAAATGTCTGCTCCAAATGTTTCATGGCACCTGAATTGTGGCTTTCAAGCCTGCAGCATGCTTGGGATTTTTTTTTTTTTTTTAATAATGTCCTTAAGAGCTCTAAAATGCAAAGGATTTCTATCATTTCATGCCTTTAAGGAGAGATGACTGTGGGCAGAAAAGTAGGAGTTGAAATAGCTGGATTTCAATCCAAGCTTCTTCCCTGGAGTTGAGTGATTTCTCTCTCCAACTCCCTATCCCACCCCACCCCCATCACCCCCCGCTTCGTTCACACATCAGACAGAGTCCAAATGTCTCAGTTTAAAGCTTTTGGGTGTTTGGATGAGAGTCTGATTTCTGCAAGTGCCAAGTGCAGGGCTGAGAGTGCCTCGAGACCCCAGGAGCCAGAGGAGCTGGGCAGTGCCTGGTGGTGCCGAGCCCAGGGGATGCCCTTGGTGTGCCGCAGGAGCCATTTCAGCTCATGCCCACAGCAGGAGGTGAGTGTTCAGGTAGCTTGAGGGCTTCCACCCTTCCTCCTCACTTTGACCACGGGTGGTGACCCACATTGAAGCCCAGGCCTGCATGGGCACAGCTGGGCACTGGTGGCTGGTTTGGGAAGATGAAGGGTGGGAGGCCAGGGTGGCTGGTGTGAGGCAGGCACCATGCCCAGCGTGCCCATGGATTCAGCTTTGCCTTGCCGTGCCCAGTGGCAGATGCAGGGGCTGAGAGCCTGTGCCCTTGGGGCTTTGTTCTTGATGGAAGCTGGTACCAGCTAGAGGTCAGCATTTCCATGGAAATGGGACTTCTGAAGCCTGGCTGTGAAAGTCCGAGGGGCTTGGGCGGTGGCCACAGCATTTCAGTGCTGTGGGGCTGACAGGAACCAGAGAGGGGGAAAGCCCTGAGTGCTGCAGCTGTGCAGGGGCTGGGTGGGAGATGCCTCTCCAGGGATGTGTTTGCCTGCGGGATGAGGGGATGGGATTTTTGCTTGTTGAGGTCTGATGCTTTTAGTGAGCTATCTCCTGGAATGCACTGGGGAGGAGGACGGCCAGGGGAGAATCCGCTCGCTGGGTGCGGTGAGCACAGCCCTGCCCTCTCGGGTGCCGAAGGCAGACCGATGACCCTCTGCACCAGCCCCGGTGGGCTGATAGGCAGGGTAGGGGCAGCCCCGTGGCACAATGCTTGTGGGCGATTCCGTGCCCGTGGCTCAGCCCCGCTGCCTGTGCTGCCCGCCGCCCCAGCCCTCCCGTTTGCAGCGGGAGGTTGTGAAAAGCCTGGGGCCACACACACCAAAAACAAAAAACAACCCAAACCGAAGAGGAAATGACTTTTTCTGGTGGTTGTGTGCGCGTGTGCAGGCTTCTGCCCG
>VWYK01017147.1:62861-73191 GCA_013399775.1 Semnornis frantzii | reverse complement strand
CACGGGTGCCGCCAGCCCCGGCACACGGGTGCCGCCAGCCCCGACCTGCGGGCGCTGCTGGCCCCATCGCCGTGCCCACCATGGCCGGAGTGTCCCGGCAGCACCGAGCTGCCACCATGTTCCAGAGGAAGCGCAGCGTCTCCTTCGGCGGCTACGGCTGGTGGGTGCCTTTCCTTTCTACCCCTCTCTGCTACCGGCAGCTTTTCCTCCCTCTGCAGCTTCAGAGGAGGAAGCACCGCGGTGCTGTGGCATGGTGCCCTCGGCGGAGCCCTTCCTGCTGCCCCATGCCAACAACATCACGTGGGAGTTGGGAAGCACTTTCTCCTCTCTTGCCTGTGGGCGCCCTTTGAGCGAAGCCCCTCGTGAACCCCGTGGGCGCCCACTGGTCTTGTGGTGGGCTCCCGTGGCCCCACTGTCTGCAAGAGCAATCCGTGGCTCTCCCCCACTCCTTTCTCTTGCTGCTGAGGACCCTCTGCCTGCTCCTCTTCTGCCTGGGTAGTGATGCCAGCCACCTCTGGCAACTTGCAGCGTGCATGGTGAGGTCCCACCTGGTCCCGGGCAGGTTCCTTGGTTCCTCTCTAGGCTGCTCTCAGCAGAGCACTGTGCCTGCTGCTTGCAGCTCGGGTTCCACGGGACTGTTTGCAGCTGAGATGTGCTGAGCTATAGGGAAACATTTGGAGGAAAGGGCATTGTTCTTCCCTCTCTTCATGCCATTCTTTGCCCGTTCCAAGTCTGTGCTGTCTGACTGTGTGAGAACTGGTGGTCGAGTTGGCAATTTTGTACCGACTTTGGCTGTCTGGCACCGGAGCCAGAGGGGTTGCTTTGCTTTCCCTTCCCTGTGCTATGGTGCCTGGAGCTGGGAGCCCTGGGGACTTTGGGCCCAGGTTTGTGCTGGTAGTCTCGGAGCTAATTGGAGCTGCTTGAAACCTGCTGGGGGAAGAAGTGCTGAGTAACAGAGACGGTTGTGGGAGGGCAGAGAAGTTGTTGAGGTTTGGGCGAATCTCCTGGGGTTTCAGCGTGCACCTTGTTGGAGCCAGGGGCTTTGTGTCAGCTGGGATCTTTTTGTTCTTTACAGAAAACGGGAAGGAAGCACTCGCTGATAAATAAACTCGTGCACCAGCACGTTTGGCGAAGGGGGGCAGAGAGAAATTGCGGCTCTCGAGCAAGCTGTCGGCAGCGGGTGGCACAGCAGGCACATCCTGGGGGCTGCTGCTGTTGGGCTCCCCGTGCGCTGGAGCCACAGCCGTTAGTTACCCCTTCGCAGGAGCATTTGAGGCCATCTGGGCTTTGCTTGGTTGTTTTCCTGCCGTGCTCTGGTAAAGGTGCAGAGGGAAGATAACCGGGAGCTGGGGAGCCGTGCAGGGAAATGCGGTTTGCGGGCTGCTGGGGGCTGCCCTGCCGTTGAGATCGGGGCTGGGGGGGATGCAGGGCACAGCATTTCCTTTGAATGCCGACGTCCACGTCTGCAGAGTGAGGAGAGCAGATGAGGAGGTATGGGGAGAGCCCTGTTCTCTGTGTCCCAGTGCAGAGCTCCCTAGGGGAGTTGGTGGCAGTGGAGTCCCTGGGGAGGACCCCCCCTGCGGCCGTGCATGGCGCAGAGAGCAACCTGAGCAGCTGGGAAAATGCATCCCTGGGTGTTTGTGAGAAAGGAAGGAACCTGCCGCAGCTCTCTACCTGCATCTGCAGCTTCTCACAGCCGCCTGGGTGGGTGCGGGCACACCCTTCCTGTGGGCACCGTGGTGGGGTCCAGGCACACCCAGCCGCTGCTGGCTGTGGCCACGGTCGCTATTTCCAGCCCCTCGCTGGGGTTCGATGTCTTCATCTGCCACCAGCGAGTGCCCAGGGGTGTTCTGGACCTGGGCTGGCCACTCTGGATGCCTGCAACTCTGGGCTGCGGGATGCAGGCTGCGGGCGGAGCAGAGCCGTGGGGTGTTTCACATCACCCCACCCCGGGAGGGGACACAGGGCAGGGCCTGGCCAGGCGGCTCCCGTGACTCAGCCGCGGCGCAGCTGCGGTTTCCCGAGCTGAGCAGAGGGCTCGTTTCTTCTCTGCTGCTTTTGTGTGGCTGCCTTTCCCCTCTCCCAACGGACTTTTCTTCCTGTGGCTCTGCATGGAGCCACTCGCTGCAGCTTCTCTCTCCCGCACGGGTCCTGCCGCAGCCACCCTCTGTCTCCCCAGCCACTGAGTTTGGCAGCAGCCAATGTTCAACCTGATGTCATGATCCAGGAGCCCTGCAGGTGGGCTCGTTAAGTATTAAGTGACATCAGCAGGTGCCTCAGGTCTGTTTTTAGAAGCAGTAGCTCCGAGAGCAGAGCCCAGGAGATGGTAGTTGGGAACATGACTGGAGAGAGGCACCCATGGCTGTGGGAGGTTGTGAGCTCGATGTTTTCCCAGGAGAAAGGCTTCATGGAGGTCCTTGGCAGGGTGGGGTGGATTCGACCCTACCCTTGGGAAGCAGGAACACCCCACACAGAGTTCCTAATGGTGTGTTTGGGATCTGGTGTGCCAGAGATCCAAATGTTCCAGGGATCCATCCCCTTGGGTGCAGCCTCCCAGAGACAGAGGAGTCCAGGCTGGCAGTGGAGGGAGGTGAAACTGCCTATCTGCAGCCTGGCTGCATCCTCTGTGGCCTGAGGTGTAGAATGAGTGGGGTTTGGGGGTGTTTAATGTTTGCCCCCCCCCCCCCCTTTATTTTTTTGCTTTTAAGAGCTGTGGAATTCATCCCATGAAGCAGATAACAAGCAGAGTGTTCATGGTGGCTGCCAAAAGCCATCACTTTGTGTTTTGAGGCACCACTGTGATTTGCATTAATTAATGTGAAGATGGCTTTAACCACAGTGATTCTGTGAAGATAGGTGCTTATTAAGGGTGCCAGATCAATAAATGAACTCCCTGGGCATCCCAACCCCACAGGAGCTGGCAAGGACTGGGAGTGATGTGGCTGCTTTGTGTTCCAACCCCCTGCCCCATGCAGGGCTCTTGCTGTGGGTGCTGGCACAGGCGAAGGGTGGGTGAGGGGGATTAAGTAAAGGGCAAGCCAGCAGCTGGTGCCCAAGCAGGGGTTGTGCAGCCCTACAGGGATGAGCCTGAGCTTTAGAAACCAGGCAGCAATGGTCCAGGTGTGAAAATCCCGCCCCTGGCTGTACCCTTATTGCTTCCTCATTGGACTTGGACTTGGCTTTTCTTAAGGCCAAAGGTGGAGTTTGGGGTGTTTAGGATCTTCCTGGCATGGTGAATCTGTCCCGGGTCTGTGGACTCTAAAAAGAGCTTTGTGGGAGGTGGGAACAGTGCTTTGGAGAGAGCTGAGACATGGGGAATGTCCTTCCCTGGTGCTCTGTTCACCTCTGGTGTTTTGGATAAGGAGGCAACAGTTCTGCCTTGGTCACCAGCAGGGCACAGCTGGAGGGGAGGGTTTGGTTTATTTGCCACTGGGCTTCACTTTAGCTTAAAATTTGGAAGGTTCTGTCTTCTGGTGAAGTCTTCCTGTGGGGATTGTGGTGTCAGCCAAAGTGGTGACCTGGGTAGGCACAATGCCAAGCACAGCTCCAGGCTGGGTGGGGAATGGCTGAGAGCAGCCCTGAGGAACAGGCCCTGGGGGTGTGGGGNAGCAGCTCTGCTCTGAGGACAGGCTGAGAGAGTTGGGGCTCTGCAGGCTGGAGAGGAGAAGGCTTCCAGGAGAGCTTGGAGTGGCCTTGCAGGATGTGAAGGGGGCTGCAGGAAGGCTGGAGAGGGACTATTGACAAGGTGTGGGAATGGCAAGACAAGGGGCAATGGGTTTGGAGTGTCAGAGGGGAGTTTGAAAGTGGCTGTGAGGAGGAAGTTGTTTGCAGTGAGGGTGGTGAGAGACTGGCACAGGTTTCTCAGGGAGGTGTTGGATGAGGCCTTGAGTGACCTGTGCTAGTGGGAGATGTCCCTGCCTATGTCAGGAGGTTGGAACTGGATGATCTTTGAGGTCCCTTCAAACCTTACCATTCTATGACTCCTCCAAAGGAGATGCTGGGGCTGGGCTTGCCAGCAGCCCTGGTACCCGGGTGGGGAGGGACAGCCCAGGCCCCCCTGCTCCTCAGTAACCTGCTCCTCTGCTTTCTCCCCAGGATTGACAAGACGATGCTCGCCAGCCTGAAGATCAAGTGAGTACCCATGCTCTTCCCTCTTGGCATGGCCCTGGGCAGTGTGTGGTGCTGAGAGATGGTGCTGGCTGTGGGGATGCTTTCTCTTTAGCTGGGCTGTCTTCCCAGCTCTGTGCAGTGGTGGAACTGCCAGATGTGCCCACTCCTGGAGACAGGCTGGTGTGTCTCACAGCTCCTCCTGTCCAGTCCAAGGTGGTTCAGGCACTGGCTGACTTCTAACAACCCTGTGAGCAGGGGCATGGATAGTGCAGTCCATTGGGCACCAGCTCTGCCTTGGGAGGGGTGGCAAAGGGCAGGATGGGCCCCACTGAGCTTCCAGCTGTGGATTTGATGAAGTTTTGGGGTTTGTTTTTTTCGGGCTGTGTTTTTTTTGGCATTGTTTTTGAATCTTGCAGTCTGGAAGGAGGGTGTTGGGGGATTAATGGGTGCCTGTGCTCATGATCCAGCTCCTGCTCCATTTTGGGGGGGGGGGGGGGGGCTCTAGCTGCTGCTCTGGAAGGGGTGAAGGTGCTCTTGGGGCCCAGGAGGGCATGGGAGCTGCTGGTGTTGCTTGGTGAGTCTGTCATGGACTTGCTGGAAGCTGGCAGTGTGGGGTTGTGTGGTTCCTCGTGAGGTGGGTGCTGGGCCAGATCCTGCCCTGTGATGGAGGTGTGTGAGGTCACCACCCTTGCTGGGAGATGGCATCATCTGGGTGGGGCTGAGTGGGGTGGTGCTGCCTGTGTGGGCTGTTCCCAGGCACTTGCAGCTCTCTGGGACCTGCCTTGCATTCCTGCTGGACCTTTGCCTCCTGCCTACAGGACCCCAGGGGATGATCCCTTCCCCCCCACCGCTGTGCACCCCTGGCTCTGGATAAGCTCCCTGTGCTGGGAATCTCTGTCTCAAGCTCTGGTGTTGCTGCTGTAACTCTGTTCTGCTGGGGCAGAAGTGTCCTGGCCAAGCCTGCCCTGAGCTCGGGTAGCTCTCTGCTGTTCCCTCCTCTAATCGCAGCTTGTGCAAATTATTCATTAACAGAGAAGTCGACAGAAAGCCTCAGGGGCTGTCTGAATGAGCCTGCCCCTTGTGAAGAGCACCACAGACACGGGGCTGCTAAGCTCACTGCTGGGGATTTTGCTGAACTAATGGGAAGTTTAAATCGTTGGTTACCACCTCTGGGAGCAGAGAGAAGTCTCAGTAGACTTCCCTCTTCCCTTGGAGCTGAGGAGGATTTAGCTGCTCCTTGTGTGCTGTGCCTTGATTTGTTTGCCCAGCAATTCTGCTGCAGAAATGCCATTTCCCCTCCTGTCCTCACCATGCCAGGCAGTTAATGACACACTCAGGGCCCAGTGCTGGTGCCGTGGGACCTGCTGCTGTGCTAGGATGAGGGTCTGGAGCCACATTTCACTTTCCCTCCCTCCCTCCCCTGAGCTGAGGAGCAGGTGTGCTCAGGGTGTTTGATGAGCATCCTTTGCAGCTGGTTTGTCCCCACTGTTTGCAGCTAATGCTTTGCACAGCCTCCTAACACTCCTGGCTTGTGGACAGATTGCTTCATTAAATGGTTCTGTAATTGAGGCCCAGCCAGAGTCACTTTGGATATTTGTTAAAGGCTTTTAAAATCTGAAATAGGTATGAGGGAGTCAGTAAAACCAAACCTGTGATTGCTGCAGGCTTGTTAACAATTAGGCAGCTGCTTTCTGTGAGCCAAGGAGCCCCTCAGCAAGCCCTGCGTGCTGCAGACATCAGCACTGACCTGCAGAAGCCTGGCAGGGCAGGAGCAGTGCACGGCGCTGGATGTGCCCCCTCCAGGTTTCTGCTGCAGAGGGGGGTCACAGTGTAGCTGGGGGGCTGCAGCACCCCTTCTCTCCAGCCCATCGAGCCACTCCACCTCAGCTGGCCAAGGGGAGCAGGAGGCTGCTTTTGGGGCCGATGTCCTGTGCAGAAACGGTGTCTGTGGGACCCAGCGTGGTGCCAGGCTGCAGAGTGCTCCCTACCCGCTGCTGTCGTTGTTTGTCGCCATAAACTTGCACACGCAGGTGGCACTAGAGCTTCAAAGCGGCTTCCCCTCTGCCTGGCTTTTAATTTGGTTTCATTAGTTGCCATGGTAACCGCGGACATGTCTGAGGACTCACCGGGGAGAGCGAGTGGAGATTGCCGAGTGGGAGTGTCGAGGAGAGGTGATGGACGGAGAGCCCTGGCAGCGTGGCCAGGGCTTCGGCTGGCCCCGGTTGGTGACGGGCACCGCGGGGAGGGACCGGGAGTGCACTCGGCAGGGAAGGTGCCGCAGAGGACCGAGCATCCCCGGGCAGCGGCTGCCGAACGGCCTCGGTTGCTGCTAAGCCTCCAAAATGCCCAAGAAGCCCTGGTGAGTTTGGGTCGGGCTCTGCCTCTGGGGGCTGTGCCCATGACCTGGCAGCGTCGACCCCTGTGTGCCCAGTCCCTCCACCTCGGGTTTCAATCTGCGGCAGGCAGCAGACCACTCTGGCTCCCCAAACCTGCTGCTCTGGGGTGGGAGCTGCGTTTCTGGCTGCTGTGGGCTGCTTTGGAGAGCCTGGGCATGGTCCCACCTCTGGGAGATGTTCTTGGGAAACCTTCAAAGCTCCCAAAGGCAGCCTGTGGGGGTGGAGAGACTGGGAAAGGGACTGGAAATGCTCTGCTTGCTAGTTTTAGGGGTTCAAGTGGCAGCAGGAGCTGGGGTTCTGGGTGCCAGGAGAGGGGCCAGCAGGGGCTGGGGTTCTGGGTGCCAGGAGAGGGGCCAGCAGGAGCTGGGGTTCTGGGTGCCAGGAGAGGGGCCAGCAGGAGCTGGGGCTTTGGGACTTGGTTGCCAGCAGAGGGGCCAGGGCTGCTGACAGCCTTTGGGATTGGGGTCACAGTGGGATGATGTGAGAGGGACAGACCAGTGGAAACCTTCCTCCGATGGGGACAAACCCATGGGGACCTTCCTCTGGCATCCTGTTGGACTTCTTGGGAAGGAGCTGGTCAGGTGGTGACCCACCCAGGAAAGCAGCAGCCCTTTGCCTGCTGCTGGCTCCCCAGCCCTCTGTGCTCTGGTTGTTTTGTTTTTTCCTCTTTGGCATCACCAGTGGGATGTGCTGAGAAACCAGGAGGTGTTTAGAAGAAATTAAAACCAGAAACAAAAAGTCCCTTCTTCAGGCTAAAAGTCATCTCTTACTTTAGCCTTCTAAGGCAAAAATAGCAACACAATAATCTCATCTCTGTGGAACAGAGGAGCCCCTCCACCAATTACCCAGAGCCAGCGTGTGTGGGGCTAAAACTCAGATGAAGGAGCATGTTATGCTCATCTGATGGTGGGAACAGCAGTGGAAGATCAAGGTGGGAAGAGATGAAAGGCTCACTTGACCTTCGTAAAATGAGCTGTGTCCAGGCTTGGGGCTCTTTAATATTTGATAGGCTGGAGCTGAGTTAATGGGAAGATGTGGGAATGATTTAGCAGCAGCTGCTCTGACTGTTGCAGTGATCTTGGAGGTTTGCACTTGGGTCTTGTGAGGACAAGGTCTGGAGAGCAGATTGTGTCTGAGTAAATTCCTGTGACTTCATTGCCACCTCTTGAAATGGGTAATTGCATGCAGTTGTGTGGTTTGCAATTATCTCTCAGCTGTAGCAGCATCACACTGCAAGGAAGATGCTCCAGAGCCTGGCAAAGCAGCAAGCAGGGTGGGCAGGATGGATTCTCACCTCGCTGCCTTCCCAGCTGCTTGTCTCCAGCTCTTGGCTCTGCTGCAGGGATGCCAGAGGAGAACTGAGTGTGTGGGAACTGGGACTTGGAGCAAACTTTAACATCAGTTAAGGGCAGTGCTGGGGCTGGAAGGGCAGGAGGAGGTGTGGGCTGGTCCAGGCTGCCAGCTGGGTGCTGGTCTGTGTGAGTGTTGCTTGGGTGCCCAGATAAGGTGAAGTTTGTTCAGTGTGCATCACCCCACAATCTGAATGCTCTTCTGGCCCTGAGAGGTGCCACTCCCTCTCTGCTACTGCTCCTGCCAGTTGTATCAATGTTATTGGTGCCCACGTGGCTCATCTCATCACAGCAAATTCTTCTGAGCTTCTCCTAAGCTGTTGGTTTGGCTCCCCTGACTCTAACCTCACCTTGATTTTTCCCAAGGCTTTGCTGGAGACTCAAACTGTCTGTGGTGGGTCACGAAGCAGCCATCCCCCAACCTGTGCTCATGCACAGCAAGGAAGCAGAGTGTCCCCTGCCCAGGGATGGCCCTCTCAGCAGTGAAGTGACCTCGGCTCACCTTACTGAATGTCTCCCCGGCTTTACCCTCCCCCTCCTGGGAAATTCCTGTGGCATCGTGGGCATGCGAGGCCGTGGCAGCCTGGGGGCATATGGCTGCATGTGGCATTCGAAGCTAAATGAGTTCTTGTACCGGTGACAGGTCTTGTGCCCAGGTCCCTGCTGGGACAAAGTCCCTCACGAGAGCCAGGGGGCTGCAGGCTGGTGGCCAGGGATGGTGACAGGTCCCTGCTGCTGCGGCGGCCGCTGGCTGACACTCTCCTCGCTCGCCGTCTGCTGCCTGCGAGCCGCCTCTGCCCTGGCCAATGCCGAGGCGCCCGAGGGATGCTCGGATAAATGTCAGTGCCGAGGTGACAGCTCTGCCTCGCAGGAGGCTGCTGGCGTGGGCACAGTGAAGCACCTGCCCCACGGGCTCCTGCGGCAAACGGCTGGCATATGGCTAAAGCTGCCCCTGGCTCTGGCTGCCCGGGTCTGGACCCGAGCCCCTCAGTGATCCAGGGACATTTGGTGTTGCTCCACTCTGCAGGCCTGGGTGTGTGTCACCAGGCAGCACCTTGGATGCTCCTCCCACGGGCAGGTGTGGAAGTGTTTCCCGGTGCTTGATTGCAGTGTGGATGCGAAGAAGCAGGAGAGGCTGAAGGTCACTGCGGAGCAGCACCAGCCTGAGACTATTGAGAGGCTCCTTCTCAGCCTGGCTGCAGGCCGTGGCTGCTCGGCTGGGGCTGTCGAGGTTCCCACCAGCACGGCCGGTCCCTGCTGGTGCTTCCCTGGCTGCCTGGAGCCTCTTCCCAGTCGTGCCGGCAGTCGGCACACGAGCGCTTGGCTGCCGCTCGTTGCCACTGCGAGGGCATCAAGCGAGGGCATCCCGTCGGGGTCCTGCTGCCCTCTGGCTGTGCGCGGGGGGTCTCCTCCATCCGCGGGGGCTTCTCTCTGCTAGGACTTGCGGCAGCCTGGTCACTGTTACCCTGCTCTCGCTTGAGCTGTGCTCTGTCTCTGGGCTCTGGGTGCAGGGGATGGGACTCTGCCTGCTGCTCCTGAGCAGGGGCCGGGCACTAGCGTTTGCATCCAAGGGTCAGAAAGGTTCTGCCCAGCGCTGTGCCCTCGCAGCAGGTGCTGCTGGTCCCCACATCCCGGCAAATGCCACTGCCTGCACACCCCCAGGCTGGAGAGCTTGATCGGGGGGCAGCAAAGGGGAGAGTCAGTGATTTAAAAGGGGATCGTGGAAGTGGTGAAAGCAGGGTGGAAAGCATCGCAGCACCACCCGTGACAGACAAGGTGACAAACGAGGTCATGCTGGAGATGTTGGCCGGCAGATGGCTGGCTGGCAAGTGGCAGGGAGCTGGCGCAGCCCAGCCAGGATGCTAGCCCTGGGACACGAGCAGTGGCAGGGGCAGAGCTGCCCTGCCTCGGGCAGCCCCAGAGCTGGCTGGGGATTTGCAAATCCATCCAGTCCCAACGTCCCAGCCCTATCTCCAGCACGCAGGCGGCAGCGTGGCTATCGCCCGGCCCCCCGCGGGCACCCAGCCCCGCGCCCTGCACCAGCCCTGCGGCACGTTTCACAGCCCGCGTGGGACACGGGGAGCCTGCCCCGCGGGAGAGCTGTGTGTGAGAGCCTGCCCCGAGGGAGAGAGGTGAAGTCGAGCCTTGGGGACCTGGGGTCTTCCAGACATTTAATCCGGTGAGCCTTATCTCTGGGAGATCCTGGCACAGCTCCACTGATGCTCCTACCCTGGGACACTTCCCAGGGCGTGTTCAGGACACGGCTGGATGAGGCCTTACACAACCTGGGCTAGTGGAGGTGTCCCTGCCCATGGCAGGGGGCTGGAACTGGATGAGCTTTGAGATCCCTTCCAACCCAAAGTGTCTTGTGAGTCTATGGCTTGTCCAGGCTCCTCTCTGTGCTTGCTGCAGATGTTGGGGTTTATTTGGGGGGTGGTGGTTATTACTGAAGATGTTAGAGTGTGGGGGTTTTTG
>VWYK01017147.1:29642-46408 GCA_013399775.1 Semnornis frantzii | reverse complement strand
CGCGGGCCACAAAGGGGGGGGGGGGGAGAATAATCCCCATTTGTCCTCCTTTGGGAGAAGCAGGGGGAGTAGTCCTGGCTATGGGAGCTGCCTGGTGGGGTCTGGGGCAGCAGAGTGTCCCTGAGCTCAGCCCCACAGCCCCTGGAGGAGGAAAGGACCATGCTGGGATGGCAGGGCTTTCTGGTAAGATCCCTCTAAGCACTGAAGGGCCACCAGAAGGTCTCCCCAGAGTCTTCTCTTCTCCAGACTGGACAATTCCAACTCTCTCAGCCTGGCCTCACAGCAGAGGGCTTCCAGCCCTCCCATCAACGCTGTGGCCTCTGGCCCTGCTCCAACAGGTCCCTGTCTCTCCTGTGCTGAGGACTCCAGAGCTGCCCCAGCACTACAGGTGGTTGTCTCAGCAGAGCACAGCAGAGGGGCAGAATCCCCTCCCTGCCCCTGCTGCCCACGCAGCTATTGGCTTTCTGGAGTCCTTGCCGGAGGAGCTCCTGAGACCTTTGCTGTGAGTTGGGGTCCCCTGGTGCCTACTGGGGTCTGGTGCAGGTGTGGGGCTGCCGTGAGCAGCCGCTGCCATGGGCGTCAGGGGAGATCCCGGGGGGGCTGCTTCTGCGTGTGAGCACAGAACGAGACGTGCTCATCCTCCTCATGATTCATTTACCGCCCCGGGCAGAGAAGGTGGGGGGGATCCGTTCGGGATCGGCGCTTGGCCCCGCGGCCGGCGGCAGCGGATCCCTGGAGCCCCTGCCTGTGCTTTCAGGTAGTGCCTGCACACGGTGGCCTTGGAGGGGCTCCTTTTGCCCTCCCTGGAGTTGCAGGAGCAGTTCCAGCAGTTTGGCCCCGAAGCAGCAATCAGCATGTGAGAGAGGAACACGTTGTTAAGTTGTCTGAGTAATTTTATAATACTTAGAATGTGATGCTATGGCAACCTGCTACAAATCCCAGATCAAATACATTTATTTGTGTGCATCCCTGTAACTTTAATCTTTGAGAGGTCTGATGCATTTGCTGCCTCTGAGGCCATGGTGCAGATTAGTGCAGCCAGGCAGAGCTCGAGGTTCAAAGCAAGGAGAGTGCAGGATGAGTGATTTGCTCCAGATCAGGCTGTGCTTTCGTGTCCTAGAAAGTCAAAGAGCAAACAGTGAGGATCTGCCATCCTCAGTGTGTTCCCAGCAGCAGTCATGGTGAGCTTGTGGAGAGGAGAGGGAAGCAGCCTGATAAACAGAGCAGATGGGCAGGACCTGGGTTCTGCTGTTGCCCATGGTCCATCCTACATGGTTCTAACTACTTGCATCAAAAGGCTGGAAGATGCTGAGAGCTTCCATGAGAGGTGACAACATGAGGCAGAGGAGAGCTGCTCTGATTTCAAAAGAGAAAGAAGAAAAGGTGTAGGTTGGTTTGATGTGAAATGTCGCTCCTTGGTCTGGACTCAAATTTGGGCACAAACCTCTGAGTGTTCCTCCTGCTGCGCAGCCTGGGCAGTGCCACAGACCTTGGTGCTGTGTGATGTGCTGGGGAAGAGACAGGTCCTGCTGGCCCCACTTTGTCTTGGTCCCTTACAGTGTGGGGCAGCTTGCTCCTCTGCTCCTCCTGCTCCATTGCATTGCAGCCCAGAGCCCAGGGAGCCCATCTTGCTTCTGCCTGCAGATGCCCATGCCACAGGAGGAGCCTGGCAGGACCCCCAGCTGCAGGAGAAGTAGGTCCTGCCTTGAGAAGTGCAAGCAGCAATGAATTACCACTACCAGAGGATTTGGTTTAGGGGGTCCCAGAGGTCTGTGACCTGGGTCCCCACGTGCCAGCAGCTGGTCTTGGCTGTGGTGCTGCCTGGCAAGG
Source organism: Semnornis frantzii (assembly GCA_013399775.1). NCBI lineage: Eukaryota > Metazoa > Chordata > Aves > Piciformes > Ramphastidae > Semnornis > Semnornis frantzii. The sequence continues at coordinate 44,578 of VWYK01017147.1, read as the reverse complement.
TGGTGTGCCACCCTGCCCCACACTGTGCTGATCACCCTGTGCCATTCCAGTCCCCTCATGCCATGCTGATCCTCCCATGTCCTGCCTGGGCTGATCTTCCACCTCTGAGATGTATTTATGGGTTTGAGCCCCAGCCCTGGCTTTCCCCTTGCATCCAGCCAATGTTCTCCTGGCTACAGCTGAGCTCCACTGATTCTTGTTCCTTGGTCTCTGGCTCTGGATCCATGTCCTGTTTGTCCCTTCCTTCCTGTGGTCACAGGCACCACATCTCTCTGCTTCTCCCCCATCCAGATGTGCCAGTGCAGACTGACAGCTGCCAGCCCTCCAGCCACATCCCATCATGCCAGCTGCAGGGACACAGGCTCCAAGGCCACTCCAGCTGCAGCTGCTTGCCTCTGCACATGTGTGTCTGTCCCTGCAGATGTGCTTCAGGAGCTGCAGTCAGGTTTCAGGGGTAGCAGTTCAGGGGCTGCAGCAGTTGTGCTCACAGGCAGGAGCTGAACTCCCTCAGGCTCTGCTTCAGTCCCTTGCTAGCAGGGATGCAGCCCAACGGCTGCTCCTGTGCTCACTGAAGTGATGGGGGAGGGCTTGCACACCTTGTGGCACCAATGTTCTCCTAGAAGACCTGCCTGCTATGTCTTCTGCATCCTGCCCTGTCCCCACAGCACCCTCATGGTGCAGCACTCTGCCAAGGAGGGGCTATGGGCACTCAAACCTGCTGCATGTGCTTGTCACCTGCTGTCACGGGAGTTGGGACCTGGTGGCAGAGGGCAGGAGCCAAGGTGGAGAGGCTGGTGATGAGGGCAGGTGTTGCAGATGGTCAGTGCCCACCTGTTGGCAGAAGCTGCATGTTTGGGAGAGGGCCTGAGTGGGTGCTGGTGCCCGTCTGCCACACACGCCGTGCTGTGCCATGCCATCCCAGGGTGGGCTGCCATGGGAACCAAACCTCCTTCTTGCAAGATAAACAGTTGGGCATTTTGGCCTGGTTTCTGCAGGACTAACCTGGCAGGGATGAGAGGAAGCAAATTAAGGCTCAGATTTCTGACTCCCGGGGGAGCATCTGGCGGCGCTGCTGCGAGCGGCGTGGTCGTGTGCCCAGGAAGCTGCTGGGCTAAAGGGAAAGGCTGTTTTGATCAGCTCGTTGCTGGAGGGATGAGATTGTGCCTCTTCCAGGCTTAAGGGGCTTTTCGGGGGCGGCTTTTGTGGCAGGTCTGCGGTGCAGGGGCTGCTTCTGCTTCCCTGGGTTCTTGTAACCTCACGATGCCTCATGCAGCCTCCACGTTCAGCAGCAGTGTGGCTGCTCTGTGAGCAAAGAGGTCCTCGGCTGGGCCTCGGCAAACCTCACTCGGGTGTCCCTGTGGACAGCGCCCTGCTGGCGCCGAGCTGGACCCCTCCTCTGCCATCCAGGGCTGCTGGGAGGCCGATGGGCCACGGAACCTGCCCAGGCAGGGATGGTACCAGATGGAAGGACACCATCTGTGGGGAGGGGTTGTCATAGAAACCCATCCCTGCTGTCCCAGCACCACCACACCAACACCAGCCCCACATCACACCCCAGCCCCACTGACAGCTCTGGCTGGGTCCTGGGGGCCCAGCCTGGGCACTCGGTGGGGAAGTGAGAGGTCCCTGACCCATCCCGGGCCTTTGCAGGTGCCTTTTATCATCTTTTCTTGCCGCCTGCTCTGGGTTTCACTCAGATTCGAGACGCTGCTTTACCAGCAGCCTGCCCGCCCGCGGCTTTGCCAGGGAAGATAAGCTCGTATCACCCTCCTGGCGCTGCTGCCCGGCACGGGGGAAGCTGACGCCTGCCTTTGGTTTTTCAGGAAACAGGAGCTGCTGAACAGCTCGGATGTGACCGTCCCGGAGCGGCCGCTGTCCCCGCCGCTCACCGCCCCGCCGACCACGAAGGTGAGTGTGCGGGAGCCGGCGCGGTGGGCGCACGGTCCGGCCCGGCTGCCGCTTTTGGAAACGGGAGCTGGCACGGAGCGGCACTTCCAACGCAGCGGCTGCCTGCAGCCGGGCTGTTCCCGCGGGAGCAGCAGTAGGTGGCTGCTGGAGCCGTGCCCGCAGCGCGTTCGTGCGTGCCGGAGGGCCCCATCCTGTGCCACCGCTCACGTTACGCAATCGCGAGTGGCGGTGCCGAGCAGGGTGCAGAATCCCAGAGCCGTTATCCTCCGGGCGGCCCTCCCCGGGCACCGCGGCGGGCGACTGCTTGCCAGCCCGAGGCAGACAGCACATCCCCGGCGGGCAGTGCCTCTGGCACAGCCTGACCCTCTGCTCCCACCTACCAGGACCACCTGGCCGCTGACTTTGGCCGTGCCATGCCGTGGGACTTGGTGCTCCCCCAGCTCTGCTCCTCTTGCTGCTTTCCCAAACCTCGCGGGAGTAGGTCAGGAGCAACCTGGTGAGACCTGGAAGCTGGTCCTGACCGAGCTGGGGTTGAACTGGGCACTGCCACAGCTGCCAGCTTGCAGTTATCTTGCTCAGTCTCAAGCGAGCAGGGTGTGTGCAGCCCCTGTGCCAAGTAGGGCAAGGCAGAGAGCTGCCCTGGGGCAAAGCACCTGCCTCCCGAGGGCTTCTGCCTTTGCCCTCAACATGTTTGCAGGGAAATTCTGCTTTTTGAGGAGCCTGTGAGCCAGGCAGGCTGAACCCAACTGGAGGTGAAGAGTTAGCTCCCAGTGCTAGGATCTGCTCTGTGCCCAGCAGGGACTGTGGGGGTTGACCCTGGGCACACCGTGGGCAGAAGGGGGTGATGGCTGTTCTTCAGCTGGAGCCAGGGTGATGTGATACAGGAGGTCAGGTTCTTCAACCACGTCCAAACATTAGTTCAATGCTCCCTTCAGCTTGGGAAACCTGGCATGGAAACTTGGCACGGAAAGCTGTGGGAAGTTTGGCGTGGGCAAAGTGTGTGGATGCTGCTCCCTGTGCTCCAGGGGGTGCAGGCTCCCCAGAAGCAGATGCTGAAGGCTTTTTCTTCTGGCCATGTTCTCCTCACACCACAAGCCAGTGCTGTGGCTGGGAGGAGAGGCTGGTGGTGGTGCTGGCTGAGGGCATGCAGGGGTGCCAGTCTGCAGGGGCAGGGCTGGAGGCTGCTGTTTCGCTGCTGGTTCTCCGTCGTTAAAGCAATTAAAAGGCCATTACTGACTCGTTCTGCTTTCCAGCAGGATTAAAGGCCTCCAGAATCTTTTGCAGATGGCACAGGTTGTCCTCTCAGAAGGGCGAGGCAGAGCTGGCAGCCTGTGGCACGTGCTCCCTCCCTCTGCCCTCAGGCCCCGCGGCGTTGGCAGAGCTGCTGCGGTCATGGCTGGCACCGCAGCTGGGCAGTGGCACAGGAGGATCCTGGACGCTGCTTTGCCAGGCACAGGGACCTCCAGAGGTGCCAAACAGAGATAAATCCTTGTGGTCTCCAGGCTGGGGGTCATTTGTGGACCACCAGGTTTGTTTCTGCTGGTTTGGAGCTTCCCTGTGCCCCTTGCTGCCGCTTTAGCCTCAGCTGCATCGGCTCTCGAAAGGTCAGGGCTGGTGTGGGTCTGCTGACATTTAAGAGATGGAACTGGAGAGGAAGATGTCAGGGGTCAAGGAGCCATCGGCTTGGTGAAGGGAAACCTAGGGTGACATCGTGGTTGGGAGGCAGCAACCTGCTCCTGGAGACGTCAGCTTGGTCCCCTGACCGTCATGGTCAGTGTGGGGGATGCTGGGCAGTGCTCAGTGCTGCTGGAGCTAAGCCTGTGAGGAGATGCTGCACAGCATGAGTGCATGGAGGCTGTGTCCTCAGGGCTGCCCCTGCCCTGCCCTGCTCTCGGCAGACTTTCAGGTGCACCCTAGAGATCTATGCAGGAATTGCTGTCATGGAGAGGGACAAAAGCTAGGTATGGGCACTGGGAACACAGACAGGAGGTCTTGGTGCTGCTAGTCCTTGCTCTGCATCTTCTGGGTCAGCAGATTGGGCTGTCCTAAGGTGACTTTTGAGAGGATTTACAGCTGGGAGCCATTCAGCTCCCTTGGAAGGGCTGTGGCTTTTTTGTGCATACAGATTCCAACTGGAGAGGTTTGGTTTTCTGCCTCCTGCCCAGCACCCTGTTCCTGCTGCAGATTTCCCAGGTGGGTGCTCTCCTGAGGGGCACAGCACATCCCACCGAGGTGCTGTGCATCCAAGCAGGCGCCTGCCGGTCCCCTGCAAACCCTCATCCGCTTCCTGTCCAACCTGTTTGGGGCACTTTGCCTCCCGGGGAGCCACCCTTTGAAATAACAAAGCAGCAGAGCTCCTGCCTCTGCCTTGGAGAAACATTAACGAAGGGAGGTGTGGGGTGGGGAGGGATGCCCGGGCTGGCACTTGGCTGCTGGCGCCAGGACCCCTGAGGAAGGCTGGTGGTGGCAGTGCCCGTGGCTGCGTGGCAGATGCAGGAAGATGGAGTTCTTATGGGGCATGCTGGTGAGTGCTGTGCAACCTGGGCAGCTGGGCAGAGCTGTGCCCTGCTCTGCTCCATCCTTGGTGCCCCTGCCTGGTGCAGGCTTTTCTTTCTGGGTGTCATTTCCTTGGAAAGCTTCCGAGCAGGCTCTGGCCTCATTGGCTCTTCTGCTCTCATTGTTCCTCATCTGCTCTCCAAGCTTGGCCCCGGGGCGCTGGGTGCTTGGGCAGAATGGACCTGTGCAGCACTGGGATGGACCTGTTCATCCCCTCTCAGGCTGCTCAGTGCTGCGGCTGAGGGCAGGTGGGCAGGGAAGGAAGAGCAGCTGCAGTGTTCCAGCATGCAGGGAAGGAACAGCAGCTGCAGCGTTCCAGCATGCAGGGAGGGAACAGCAGCTGCAGCGTTCCAGCATGCAGGGAGGGAACAGCAGCTGCAGCGTTCCAGCATGCAGGGAGGGAACAGCAGCTGCAGCGTTCCAGCATGCAGGGAGGGAACAGCAGCTGCAGCGTTCCAGCATGCAGGGAGGGAACAGCAGCTGCAGCGTTCCAGCATGCAGGGAGGGAACAGCAGCTGCAGCGTTCCAGCATGCAGGGAGGGAACAGCAGCTGCAGCGTTCCAGCATGCAGGGAGGGAACAGCAGCTGCAGTGTTCCAGCATGCAGGGAGGGAACAGCAGCTGCAGTGTTCCAGCATGCAGGGAGGGAACAGCAGCTGCAGTGTTCCAGCATGCAGGGAGGGAACAGCAGCTGCAGTGTTCCAGGTTTGTATTCTGCATTTCTGAGGTGGTCAGGACACGAAGCTGGTCAGGTTTGTCTCACTGAGGGTGGGCAGAGCTGTCTGCTCTGGTGATGCCTTTGGTGGCACCAGGGAAGCAGGTGCAGGCTTAGGCTGGAGCAGTGTAACCATCGCTGCTGGAGGGCCCTGGCAGAGCCATCGCTTCCTGCCCAGTGTCACAAGGCTGTCATTGTCTCCACCCTAATCACAAGATGTTTGTCTCCCTGCAAAGCTGGCTCTAAGCATGCAGGAAACCCTCAGGGGTGCAGGCTGTGCTTCTGTGAGCTGCCTGGATGATTTTCTGCTGGAACCTGCCCTAGCAGGTGGATCTGGTGCTGCTGCATGGTTTGGTGATCTGGCTCTGGCCCCTGGCAGAATGGGACTTGGGAACAGCTTCAATGGACTCAAAGAGCCTTTGTCCATCACAGATACCTGGAGATAAACTGGAATCTAAGCCAAGCTCAAAGTAAGGAGGAGCCTTTTGGAAGTGCTGTGGGCACAGAGAGCTCTCCTTACCCAGGGTTTGATACCCCCCAGAGGTGCAGGGGATACCTGCTGGGCGTAGTCTAAAGCCAGAGCCACACCAGGGCTGCCCTGAGCCACACGATGCCCTCCTGTGCTGCCAGCAGCTTTCCTGTCCCAGCTGCTGTCACCCAGGGCAGTCACTGGGCTGCCCCAGCTGTAAAACCAACCTTTGCTCACCACATTTATAGAGAGACAATCTCTGAGGTTTTCCTTGGCTCCTTTTCATTCCTTAATCTCCTCTGGTTTTTCTCTTCTGTGCTTTGGGAAGTCCACTTCGACCCCTGGTGAGTGGCAGGGACCGTGGGGGTTAGAGGAGAGGTGGGGGAGGACTGGGAAGAGGAAGGAGCAGGCCGCTGCCTGCTGTCTCCAGAAGAGCCCTTTGCTGGTTTCCTGGGAGTGCCGCAGAGCTGCCAGCCCAGCTCGGCTCGGGGAGCTGTTTGCCTGTGCTGCAGAGCAGGAAGAGCCTGCCCGAGGATCGGGATGGTGCAGCTGCGGTTCGGGGCCTGCTCTGCCAAAGGGCTGACCTCGCCAGTGCCTGGTGACTCAGGGGGCTGCTGTGTGCTGGCAGAGCACCAATCGGATTTCCCGTGGCCGTGGGTGCTGCTGGAGCCGTGTCTGAGCCGCTCAAACCCAGGGTTCTGCATCCAAACCTGGCAGGACCCCGGGGGAAAAATCCCAGAGCAACAGAGGGGCACCGGGACCATGCCAGGACCCTGTGGGCAGCACAGGTAGATCAGGACAGGAGCAGGGTTTGTGGATAGGCTCTTCCCAGTCTGGGTTTGTCATCCCCAATCCCACCCTGCTAAGTGTTTCTGAAGACCCAGGACACTCCTGCTCTGTGTCCCATGTGTGTTGCAGTGGCTCGGAATGCTCGTGGGGATGCAAAGCACTGCTGGGGGCAAGGCAGAGCCCTCAGGCTGGGCACCAGCACTGCTGGGGGCAAGGCAGAGCCCCCAGGCTGGGCACCAGCACTGCTGGGGGCAAGGCAGAGCCCCCAGGCTGGGCACCAGCACTGCTGGGGGCAAGGCAGAGCCCCCAGGCTGGGCACCAGCACTGCTGGGGGCAAGGCAGAGCCCCCAGGCTGGGCACCAGCACTGCTGGGGGCAAGGCAGAGCCCCCAGGCTGGGCACCATTGTGGCTGAGCTATCAGGACAAGCTCCCTACTGCAGGCTCAGGCTGCTCTGGAGCAGGCAGGTAGCGTTTTCAATCGAGCCCCAGCTAATCTCTTTAGTTCATTTGGCAAGCAGGGCATTAACCCTGCACTGGCAGCCCAGGGCTGGCACTGGCAGTGTGTCTGTGGCCGGTGAAGGGCAGAGCCCAGAGCTTGCACCTGGCAAGGTAAGGGGCTTGGGGCTGCTGTTGGTGTCTCATTTGCCAGGGCATTGTTTTGCTTTTCTGGATCAATCACTCTGGGCCTGTTGCACATTAGAAGGAAAGGATTTTCCTGCTGTTTTGTGTGCACAGGTGCCCTCCTGCCTGCCAGGGCCTGGCAAAGCAGCAGCAGGACTGCAGGGATCAGGGCACACCTTCCCCCATTCCTCCAGCTGTGTTGTGACCAGCTCTGCTCCACAGCCCCAGCAAACACCACACCTGTGGCACTGCTGAGCACCCTGTGGCACTTGGCAGCCATCTGGGTGTTGTCTCCACCTGGTCCCTGAGCTTGGGCAGCACATGGCAGAGCAGTGGAGTGTGCCCACAGCAGGTGCTTGCTTCCCTCTGTTCCCTTTCTCCTCTCCCTCACTCCTCCCAGCTGTCCCACGCTGCTGGGGCAGGAACACCTTGGCCCTGCTCTCCCCTTGGCATCTCCAGCCCATGCCACTGCTGCTGAGACATCCAAGCTCACCAACCTTAGAGACCCAAGAAGACACCCAGGGCACAGAGCGACCCCAAGAGCTTGCCCAGCCAATGGTGCTAATGCTGATGAGAAGAACAAATCACCAGAGCCATGAGTGAGCTCCATGCCCATGGGCTGGGCAGTGCTTGAGCTGGGTGTTACTGGTGCTGGGGACCAAGCTCTGGTCAGGCTGGGTGGGAGGTGCCATGCCAGGGGGTGGGCCCAGCACCACAGTGGCACTCTGTCCATCTTGCCAGGCTTTCTTGGAGGCAAAATGCAGAGCAGGAGGAGGTGGGGAGCTGGGGATGCTTGGTATGGGATGGCCACCAGCCTTGGGAGCCCAATGTGCCTGAGGCCTCCATCCCTACCTAGTGCCAGGGCTGGATGGGGCATCCCTGAGGCATAAAGCATCAGCTCTGGATTGTTCCTGCTGAGGGCCAGAGTGGCTGGCACGAGGTGTGGGGTCTCATGCCCCTGCCTGGCTGTGCCTTGGGCCATCAGTGACCTGCAGCTCTCCTTCTTTTCTCTTCCAGTCAGCAGAATTCTTCGAAATGCTGGAAAAAATGCAGGTGAGCAGCCTCAGTCCCACCGGTGCCAGGGGTGCTGGTGCCAGGGCTCCTTCCCTGCCACACCAGGCCCACAGCATCTCCTGCACCTGATGTACTGGGAGGCCTTGTGTGACTGTGCCATGGTTTGGGTTGTTGGTGAAGTCCCCAGTGCCCTGTGGGCCTTGCTGAAGGGGGCACAAAAGGTGCCCCCAGTCCAGACCACACAGCAGAGCTGCACAGGAGCAGGCAGCATGGCAGAGAGCAGTGGAGGTGCTGGCAGCAACCTCCCCTGAGCTTCTCTTGCAGTGCCCTGAGTGGGTCTGTGAGGGGAGGTTCAGGGCACAGCCTGGGTCTGGCACTGCCTCAGCACCCTGAGGCTAGGGCAAGGCATGCTCCTGTCCCATGCCCAAACAGGTCAGGATCTGCCCCAGGAGAAGTGTCAGAGCACCTGGGCATGTGCCTGCTCCCCAGGGACCATCAGAGCAGGGATCTATTCTGGGAGCCCATCCTGGAGGAACAAAGAGAAGCTGGAGGGGGATGTGGGGCATTTTGTGTTGGCACTGTGCCAGCTCCTGGGAACTGATCATCCCTGCCTCATGTTCAGGGATTTCCAGGGTGGTGTAACTGTGCCCCAGGGCTTGTCCTGCCACATCCCCACCACCCACTTTCACTGTGTTCTGATGAGGTCTATCCTGGCACAGGCAGCTCTGCCCAGCTTGCCCCCTCCTTTCATGCATGCAGTGCAGCACCCTCGTGGCTTTGTCTGTGTGGCTGAAAACGTCTTCATGACCCCAAGTATTTGTTCTGTTCCAAACAGGCACCCAAGCTGGAAGAGCAGAGAACTGGAAGCCAAAAGCATAAGGTTGGTTGGATTTTGTTTCTTGTGTGGGTGCCCTCTCAAGTGCCCTCTCCTGGATCTCACCAGGGCTTTACTGTGCCTCCTCAAAGCCAGACCCCAGAAGGGCTCCCCAGGGTTTAGCTGTGGTTAAGGACAAGGTACTGATTGAACTGCAGAGGAGAGGCCCTGCCTGGAAATCCTAATCCAGCTTTAGTCCAAACCCCTCTTTTGGTGGGGAGTTGCCTGGGGTCCTGCTGGGGTCCTGCTGGGGTCCTGCTGGGGTCCTGCTGGGGTCCTGCTGGGGTCCTGCTGGGGAGCTTATGCCCACAATGGGGACCCCTCTGACCTTGCTGTGGAGCTCTCCTGCAGACCTGGAGGGGAGGGGTCCCAGGCTGGGTGCCCAGGGAGGTGGTGGCACTGCTGCCAGGGCTGGCACCCATTGCCATGCCCAACTTGAGCATCACTTTGTCACTGCTTGGTGCAGGGCACTGGGGACGGAAGGGAGCAGGGCTGGAAGCTCTCCATGGGTGGCATGTGCCAGGCTGTGGTGGGAAGGGGCAGTTGCTGGGGAGCAGAGGTGGTCACAGGTGGTGTTTCCATTCCTTTTGCAGGAAGACTACATCCCATACCCCAGCATCGATGAGGTGAGTGCCCTGAACCCCTCCCCCAGTGCCTTTCTGAAGCTAGCAGAGATGGGAAGTGGGGGAGCTGCACAGAGCCCATTCCCTCTGCCCACCTTTGTGGCTGCAGCTTTTCCTCGGTGCCCTCTTCTAGGGGGGAGAGAGAAGAGGGTCCAGTGAGGGGCTGCGCTTCCCCCCCACCGTGCCAGGGCTGGGGGCTGCTGTGGAAGGGGGGCAGTGCAGGGGCAGAACACAGGCCAGTGAGCCCCTGCAGCCCACATCTGCGCCCTGGTCCTGCCCACCCCCTCGTGGGCACATCTCTGCAGATCCTGGAGAAGGGCAGCCCATACCCACTGATCATCCTGCCCCAGTTTGGGGGGTACTGGATCGAAGACCCCGAGAACCTTGGCACACCCACCTCGTCTGACAGCAGCATCTGTGAGGAGGAGGAGGAGAGCCTCAGCCCCAGCACCTATGGCTACAAGCTGGAGTGCAAAGGAGAGGCCAGAGCCTACAGGAAGCACTTCCTGGGGAAGGTGGGTGCCCCTGCTGGGGGGGGGGGAGGTGGGCAGCTGGAAATGGCACACACACACCCCCCAGGGAAGAAAGAACCTCTGGCAATCCTGAGCCAGGTGGGCAAACTATCCTACTGCCCCCTGCCAGGAGGGCAGGGCTGCCCAGGGTGGTTGTGATGGCCACACACACAGCCTTGCTCCTGCACCCACCCTGGGTGGGCACTGCCAGCTTGGACCCCACCTCATTCCAGCAAGGACCCTGGATGGGCACTGCTGGCTCTGAGCTCACCCTGTCTGCAGAGACTTGGTGCTGGGTGCTCAGGCAAACTCGGGGCACCTGCCATGGCAGCAGCCTGCCTGCCCTCTTGCCCCCAGCCTGGTAATCCTCTTTCTGCTCTGCACAAAGCTGGGAGCAGGGTGCTAAAGTCTGCAGGCAGAGGGATTAAAAGCCCAGTCCCCACGAGGAGGGGTGAGGGTGTGTGCCCCCGAGGGGCAGGGTGGTGTCAGGGTGGCAGCTGAGTCCTTGGCTCCTGGGCAGGGCGTGGGCAGTGCCATGGCTGAGCTGCCTCCCCCACCACTAATGCTCCTCTCTATTTTTAGGACCATCTCAATTTTTATTGTACAGCCAGCAGCCTGGGGAACCTGATCCTTTCCATTAAGTGTGAGGAGGCAGATGGCACAGAATATTTAAGGATTATACTCAGGTATGGGAGGGGGAAAAAAAAAAAAGCTTTGTTTAACAGAATTTCTCTCTGGGGTTCCTTGGTTAGTTTCTGTGCTGGAGCTGGGTTGGCATCATGCTGGCAGCAGCACGTGGAGGGGGCTCAGATGGGTGGGAAGCAGCAGCAGCATCTTCCCTGTGCTGCTTCTGGGGCTGCCTGGTCCCCACTGATGGGCATGAGTGCTAAACCCACTGGCACTGGGTGTAAAGCTCTGTGTGACAGGGGTTGGCACCAGGCACATCCACCCCCAGGGCTCTGTAAGCTGACCAGACCTGGCATGTCTGAACTGCTCTGTCACTTCCCTCCAGACCAGGAATATTTTAGGAGCAGCAGAGATGAGAGTTAAAACAGAGCCTTTGCCTCTGCAGACCCCAACAGAGGCGGCAGAACCTCACCAGGTTAGGAGGGGCTGCAGCTGGCACCTCTGCCTCAGACCCTCACAGCTGCTTGGTTCTGTTCCCTTGCCAGGTCCAAAGTGAAGACCCTGCACGAAAGGATCCCCCTGGCAGGGTTCAGCAAGCTGCCCAGCATCCCCCAGATTGCAAAGGTAAAGTGCTGGGATACCTGCAGCAAAGCCCAAAAAGCCTTGGGCAGTGCCGGGTGGCATTGGGCAGTGTTGGGTGGCATTGGGCAGCAGTGCCTGGGCTCTCAGGTCTGGGTGAGCTTGGTGGGTGATGGCTTTTGCTGGTCCTGCTCCTGGCTTCCTGCTGATCCTGGGCAGGTCACTGGTTGGTGTCTGGGGGAGGAGGTGAGGAAGCGGCAACACCTTTGAGCTGTGGAGAGATCTGGGACTTGTCTTGGTTTGTACTCAGTTGGGTACCAGCCAGGCCATGGGGCATCCCCTGGGGAGCTCCTGCAGCCAGAGCCTGGCTGTGGCTCCTGGCTGTGGTTTGGGCAGGCTGGGGGTGTCTGATCCATGTGCCCAGGGCCCTGACTGCTCTTTCCCTTGCCCGCAGGCCTTCTGCGACGATGCCTCTGGGCTGAAGTTCAACCCAGTCCTGTACCCTAAGGTGAGGTAACTTACCCCAAGCTGGCTGTGTGCTGGGCAGAGGTGGTCAGGCAGGGTTTGTTGTCTCCTTTGCTCCAGGATCCAAAGGCTGCTTTGGCATCTTGTGTGTGGATGTTTGTGCTGCACCTTCCAGCTCCCTGCCTCTGCTGCTGGCTGCACAGGGGCATGTGAGCAGGGCAGTGGTGGTGGGCAGAGTGAACACCTGGCAACAGCTCAGCTCGTGGCCATCTGATGGCATGTGTGGGCCACCAACTCATTGTGTCAGCTGGCCACCAAGGGCTGGTGGCACTTTGGTGTTAATCTGGCTTTGGAGAGGGAAGAGAAAACAACTGTGGGGTGTGAAACCAACCTGGGTCTTGGTTTGATGCCTTAAACTCAGTGAGAAGGGTTGAGCCTGTGCCCATGAAGCTGGGCAGGAAGAGATGCAGGGATGGAGGGGTCACTGTGGGGCACAGAGTGCTTCAGCTGGGTGGCAGTGCCCACTGGTGTGACACAGCTGGGCAGGGTGCTTCAGGTGGGTGGCAGTGCCCACTGGTGTGACACAGCTGGGCAGGGTGCTTCAGCTGGGTGCCAGTGCCCACTGGTGATGTGCTCAGACTTACTCATTGGCTGCTCTGGGGTGGCTTCTCCTCGTGTGTGCCATGAGTTGTGCCAAGGGAGGCCTTAGCAGGGCTGACTCTGCTGCTCGTTGTGTTGTGAGCTACCAAATGACCTCATTCGCCCCCCGCAGGCGTCCCAGATGATTGTGTCTTACGACGAGCATGAGGTCAACAACACATTCAAGTTTGGGGTGATCTACCAGAAGTTCAGGCAGGTGAGTAGTGCCTGTGCTGGGCTGGTGGAGCATGGCCTGGGGCTCTGTGCCTCACAAGGAATCACAGAGTGCCAGGGGCTGGGAGGGACCTCCAAAGCTCAGCCAGTCCAACCCCTGCGAGAGCAGGATCACCCAGAGCAGATCACACAGAACACATCCAGGCAGGGTTGAATATCTGCAAAGAGGGAGCCTGTGCCAGGGCTCTGTCACTCTCACAGGGAAAAAGTTCCTCCTCGTGTTTAAATGAAACTTCCTCTGCCTCAGCTTCCACCCAGTGGCCCTTGTGCTGGCACTGGGCATCACCCAGCAGAGCCTGGCTCCTGGCACTCACCCTGCACATCTTGATACCCACTGCTGAGGTCACCTCTCAGCTCCTCCTCTCCCAGCAGCCCAGCTCCAGCTCCCTCAGGCTCTCCTCCTACCACAGCTGTTCCATTCCCTTCAGCATCTTTGTGGCTCTGTGCTGGACTCTCTCCAGCAGTTCCATGTCCCACTTGAACTGGCTTCTGTGCCACAGACAAGTCTGGTTCTGAACAAGCCCCCCCAGATGAGTCCCCCCCAGTGCAGCATGCTGGGTTCCAGGCTGCCTGCTCTCAGAGCTCCTTTCTCACTGCTCAGCTGTTGCCTCGACTCGGTGGAAAAACAAAGTGGCTGAAAAAAATCGGGTGTGGAAATCAGGCCCCGAGCTGCTGGGAGAAGTGGAAGTGGCTGTGGATTTTAGCAGGCGTGGTGCTGTCATCAGATGTGTGTTTAGGCAGCGGAAGGCTTCTGCTTGTCTCGGGGGGACTGTGGGCTCCGGAGACAGGCGCCCGCGGAGCGCCGGCATCACCGGGGGACTCCCGCTGGCAGCGCGGAGGCAGCGGAGCCTGCGGCTCGCCGGGGATGGCTCTGACAGGCACTCCAATTAGCTCTGCAGATTGCAGCCTGTGGTGGACTGAGCAGCTCGGGCAAGGCTGTAATTAAGGCCTCGTTGTTATACGGCAGCCAGGGAGTGATCAAGGCTGCGGCTTTGCAGCGGAGGCTTCGCTCCTGTTTTGGTGTTTCCTGAGCGTTGCCCTCAGGTCCCTGCTGCTGGTCAGAAGTTGCTCTCAGCACCTTTGCTGTTGAGTGGTTTGGTGGCTGAGAGGCTGTGGGTAGCTGGCATTTTCCAATGGAATGAAGCCTCCTGTTTTGGTGTTTCCTGAGTGCTGTCCTCAGGTCCCTGCTGCTGGTCAGAAGTTGCTCTCAGCACCTTCACCGTTGGGTGGTTTGGTGGCTGAGGGGCTGTGGGCAGCCTCTGACTAGTGGTGGTGATGAGTGTGGTGGTGCCAGCTGGGGAGCAGCCCATGGCTGTGCATGGCAACCCCAAGAAGAGGTGCTGGTGATGTCCTCTGGCATTTTAGGGATGAGGCAGGAGGTGGAGAGGCAAGGAAAGGTGACCTGAGCAGAAACCACCATCAGAGCTGGGGCAGGACGGGTTCCATTCTCTGTGCCGTGGCACTTTTGATGGCAGCATAGGTGGATGTTCAGAAGATGATGCTCAGTCCAGGCAGTGTGGGGTCTTCTGTGGCTTAGCTGGACTGGTGCCATGGTGGCAGAGCTGTGGCCAGGGCCTCCTCCTTCCCTGGCCCCAGTGCTGGTGGGCACTGTGCAGCTGCTCTGGCTGCTGGGAGCGGGCAGCGCTGGGGCTCACAGAGCTGAACCTTGTGTCCTGCAGACCCAGGAGGAGGAGCTGTTTGGCAATAACGAGGAGAGTGCTGCCTTCAAGAGCTTCTTAAGCTTTCTGGGAGACACCATAACGCTGCAGGACTTCAAAGGGTGAGCTAACTGAAAAGAAAGATTTTACAAATGCTTTTAGCTAGAGCCTGTGTCATGTGTAAAAATACCCACGGGCGAGAACAGAAGCTGGGGCTGAGCAGAGCAGGAGCAAATATAGCTCTGGCTTGGCTTGCAGAGCTGGGGGAGTCTTCCAAAAACTAAAAAGTGGAGCTGCCAGGAGAGAAAAAACTTCCTTGGGTGCAGCTTTGAGGTTGTGAGAAGATCTGTCTCTGTTCAGCCACGGAGGAAAGGAACTTTGTGTGGAAACGTGCCCAGCCTGGTGTGGCAGGCTCAGCCATGGTGTGCCTCTAGGCTGGGCATGGTGTTTGCAGAGACTCCCTGCTGCTAGGGAAGGCTGTGGGCTGGCAGGTGTGGTCAGCCTGGTGATCAGTCCAGCTGTGCTGCATCCCATGGGCTCCAGGCCAGTGCCTGGCTATGGGACAGGACACATGAGTTGTCCTTTCTGGTCACAGAATGGGTTGGGTTGGAAGGGACCTTAAAGATGATCCAAGTCCATGGGCAGGGACACCTC
>VWYK01017147.1:7122-20496 GCA_013399775.1 Semnornis frantzii | reverse complement strand
CCAGCTTGCCCGGCAGCTCCCACCCCTCCAGCCTCACAAGCTGCAAAATGAGGCTCGATTCAGCAGGGCACCAAAGGGCCCTGTGCTGCTGCCTCTGATGGTGCCAGTCTGCTGGGGCTGGGCATGTCTGCAACTCTCACGCCTTTGCCCACAGACTTTAACCTCCTTGTGCAGCTGTGCTTCTAGAAGGGGGCACCACGGCCCTGGTGAAATGCTCATTGTGAGCTCAGGAGCCTCTTGTGAGGGTGGGGAGGGGGCGACACAAGCCCGCCCCGAGCAGCTCCGGGGGGACGCAACCCCGCCCCGAGCGGCTCCGGGGGGACGCAACCCCGCCCCGAGCGGCTCCGGGGGGACGCAACCCCGCCCCGAGCGGCTCCGGGGGGACGCAACCCCGCCCCGAGCGGCTCCGGGGGGACGCAACCCCGCCCCGAGCGGCTCCGGGGGGACGCAACCCCGCCCCGAGCGGCTCCGGGGGGACGCAACCCCGCCCCGAGCGGCTCCGGGGGGACGCAACCCCGCCCCGAGCGGCTCCGGGGGGACGCAACCCCGCCCCGAGCGGCTCCGGGGGGACGCAACCCCGCCCCGAGCGGCTCCGGGGGGACGCAACCCCGCCCCGAGCGGCTCCGGGGGGACGCAACCCCGCCCCGAGCGGCTCCGGGGGGACGCAACCCCGCCCCGAGCGGCTCCGGGGGGACGCAACCCCGCCCCGAGCGGCTCCGGGGGGACGCAAACCAGCCCCGAGCAGCTTGGAGCAGGAACCGCCCAGGAAGAGCTGGGCTGCGGGGCAGAGTCTGTTTGGCTCTTTGTGTCTCAGCACCCCACAGGTCCTCCTCCTCGGTTCATTAGTGATTTTCTAAACTATTAAACCAGCCCCTTTTAATGTTTCAAGTGTTTATTTTGTGTTTTTCCTGCCAAGAACATGGGAATCCACCCATACATTATAGGGATCAGTCATTTCTTGTAGCCTTTTCAGTGGCATTTCCAGTAGAAAGGCTGTGAAATGCAATTAAGCCTCAATTTACTCCATCAGAAACATTTAATGTACAGATTTTTGCCAAACATTCAACCAAGACAGACTAAATATTGGTAGGAAGTGCCCGGCTGTCAGGCTGCTCCGGCACAGTCAGCTCCACAGCTGCTGCAAATATTTGCCTTCACTGATGATTATTTTTGTTCTTTGCTTTCTCCTCCCTCCAGCAGATGTCAAGAACAGGAACTCTCCAAGGTCAAACCTGAAGTTTCGCTTCGACAAGCTCAGCCACGGCAGCTCCAGCTCGGTAGGTGCTGGTGCCTGGTGCTGGGTGAGATGTTGTGTGGCTGCATCCTGCCTTGCATTGGCACTGGGAGTCCAGAGGGTCTGGGGGGGGCGGNNNNGGGGGGGGGGGGGGGGGGTGTGGTTCTGGGTCTTGTGGTGGCTACAGGGGGCAGACCCCACTGGGGCAGGTGCTGAGGGAGAGGAAGGGATTCCATGGCTTCTTGCCTCTTCCTTTGCAACCATCTCGTGTTCTGTTCTCCATTCAGAGCCACTAGCAGGAGGGAGGAGTCATGAACTTGTCCCAGGTGAGTGTCTCTGGGATGGTGTCCTGCAAAATCTTAGAGCCATAGAATGGGTTGGTTTGGAAGGGACCTTAAGGATCACCTAGTTCCAACCCTGTGCCATGGGCAAGGACACCTTCCACTAGTCCAGGGTTGCCTTGTCCAGCCTGGTCTTGAAGAGAAGTGATCTTTGAGGTCTCTTCCAACCTTGGTGATACTGTGATACCTTCAGGAAGGAGGCAAAATGCCCTGTGCCAGCTGTGGGCTGCAGCTGGTGGGACTGGTTATTGTGGCACACAGCAGCAGCAGCAGCTCTTAAAGCATCCTGGAGGCTTTGGTGAGGTGAGGGGCACTGAGGAGCACTGAACTGCTGTGCAGCTTTCCTCTTCCTGCCTGCAGGTGCTCTCTCAGTGCTTCTGCCACCCACTGTGGGGCAAACAGGCCACAGCACCACAGAGTTTGTTTGTCCTCAGCCCTTGGGAAGCTCTTTGCCTGCCTCTGCAGGGGCGTGAAGCTGGCTGGGCTTTGCCCTGTGCACTCTGGGTGGAGCAGCAGGGCAGTCTCCTTGGCCTGCTCCAAATTCCAGCTGGAAACAGCCAGGTGGAGGTGAAGGAAGTGCAGCAGGATTAGCCTGGGCTCTCAGTGCCTGAGGGATTGCTGTCCAGTGGCATGGCTTATGCCCACGAGTGGCTGCTTCCACTCTGGAGCTGCAGGCAGGTTATTTAGTGGGTTTCTCCCAGGCTTCAGTTCCTGGAGTCTTCCTGTGCCATGAAATTGGCCCCGGCTGGGCTGGACAGCCCAGAAATCAGAGATTTCCTCCTCCAAAATCAGGGCTCTCTAGATGCCATCATTTTCAGCCCACACTGAGCTTCCTCCTCTCCCAGCCAGGGGTGATAGGAGGCTTGGTGGGCACTGCCATGGCGTTAGGTCCCCACCTGCTGCAACCAGTGCTTTGCAGCCATCACTGCAGCAGAGGGAACGTTCTCCTTCACAGCCTCTGACAGGTTTATCCTTTTCCTTCTTTGCAGAGGATTTTTGTTTCAGCAAAGAGAAAATCTTCAGTGTCCTGTGGGAAGAGGCAGGCCCCAGCCGTGGGCAGCATGGTGCCCTCAGCCTGTGCCAGGGAGAAGCTCTCACCTCATTGCCATCCTGCCCCGACAGGGACCCAGCCACCTTCCCACTGGGTGAACCCCTCCCTGCAGCCCTCCCTCTGTGCCATGGGGGGAGATCATCTCCCACTGCCTGGCACCCACCTGCAGCCAGGGGCCATATCTCCTCCATGGTGCCATGTTGCCCTGTGGGCACCCGTGTGTGCTGCAGCTGGTGGGTGCCAGGCGGGCACTACCTGTTTGTTCGTGCCCTCCTGGCTTGCCCACTGGCTCCTCTCGGGCAGAGGGAAGCAGAGTGGGCCCTGTGCAGCCCAGGTCTCTCCACACTTTGTTTGCAGCTGCCAGTGGGGAAGCAGGGGGCTGGGTTTGTTTCGGAAGGGGGTGGTCAGGGCACTGAGGTTTTGCTTGGCCCCACCATTTGCTGTCACTTTTCTCAGTTTGGAGACAAGGGGGTAACTCCCCCACGCCCCTGGGGGCTCTCCCTAGGGCAGGGGGACTGCAGCAGCTCACCAGCTGCCCCCCTCCAGCCCATCCCTCACCTCACAGAACCCTTGGGGCAGAGCAGCCTCTTGCTCTGTGCTTGGCTTCTGGCACCAGAGGAAGGCTGAAGCGGCCCTGGGGGAGCAGAGCTGACTGCCAGGGCTGCCTCACCTTCTCTTGGCAGCCTTGGAAATGGTTTCTGGGTCCTCCCTTCTTTTCCATGCCTGAAGCTCTGAGCACAGGCCTGGAGAAGGTTAACCAAAACTAGAGCTGTAGTAAATCTAAAGACCAGAACAGGTACTGGGAGTGAATTTGCCCTCTGGGCTCTGCTTTGCCTTGTGCTTGTCTCACCAGGCAATCAAACATGTAAAGCCCTGGGGATCTGGGTGGCATTAGGCTACTCCCCTCCCTTGCAGGGTCTGTCCTGCTGCTTCTGAACGTGCTTCTGTTTTGTTTAGACAGACAAGGGTTAGGAATTCTGCAAGGGGACATCGCTGCAATGCCCCTTTCCCAAAAAATACCTCTCTGGACATGCCAAGAAATCCTTCTGCTCTTCTGTGGAGCTCTGCCTGAAGCTCACTGAGCTCTGTGGATTCCCCAGTTGGGTTTCTGACAGGCACTGCAATGCTGCAGACATCTCTCCCCTTACCACCTTGGCAACCTCCCTCCCCTCCCCCCAAAATGAGTTCTGAACTCACATGACAGCAGTTCTCTGAGCTCCTAACAAAAACAACTTCCAGTGCCAAAGTTAACCTGGTGCAGCTGGAGCTCCGAGGGGCACCGAGAGCCACTTTGAGGAGGCAGAGCTGCACCCCTAGGACAGCCCTGGCAGTGGCTCTGCTGCTCCCCAGGGATGCCTCTCTCTGAGGGAAAGTACTTGTAGAAGCAAACCATCACCTCTCCTCCTCCTGCCAGCATCCCCAAAGCAGAGCCAAGCCAAGCCCAACCAGACTGGCTCTGCGTGGCATGGCTGGTACCCCGGGCACTCGGCTCACATGGGTGCTCCCACTCGTGTGTGTGATTCACCCATCTGGCAAGGCTGCAACCCTCCCGGGAGAGGTCAGCTAAAGGAGGAGAAGGAGGAGAGCAGTCTCGCAGGCACCAAGCGTGCTTCGTGGGACCGGCAGGTACCAGCAGCCACCAGTGGGAGCCTTCCCTCCTGCTTCCAGCCAGTTGCGTTTCAGCAGAGTTCCACTCTGCAGGTTTTCTTTGCAAGAGGAGGAGGAGGAGGCTGTGCTCGGCCTGCCCCTAGCTAGCTCTGGACGTCTCAGGTTCCACATAGCTTTGCTGTTCAGCACTTCTGACCATGCTTCGGCAGCACTTTCAGCTCCCCCGCCCAGCTCTTCCCCATAGAAGCTTTTGATCTGTTGCCCTTACACCGATTGGTGCCACGACCTGCTTCAGGGTCTGTCCTTGGCTTGCTTCCCTTGCTCCCATAGATGTCCTCCTTTGCCTGGGTGTTGATCTCCGTGAGATCTTTCAGCAGAAGGTGCAGTGGCTACTGTCGGTTGGGCTCTTCACTTTTGGTTGGTTTTGTTGTTGTTTTTTTACTTGAAACTGACTTTCCTTTTGGTGGTTTCTAGAGTTATTCCCAGGAACAGTCAGGCAGGGCAGTGGGAGGCAGACACAGTGTGCTGGCTTTGTGCTGGCAAGGCAGCAGGGCCCGGAGCTGGGCGGGGAGATGTGCTGGGCAGCATCTTCAGCAGCACTTCTCACAAGGGCTTGTAGGGACCCTGTGCAACATCCCACTCAGCAGCTCCTGCTCTGCCAGGCTGTGGTGTGGTTCCTGGCACTGCCTTGCAGAGTGAGTTGCTCCTGGGGTGTCCTGAGCTGTCCCCAGTGGTGCTGTGTTACAGCTGGGAGGTGCCTGCACTGCCAGCAGTGGCTGAAGGTGTTCCTGTATAGACTTTGCAAACTGGTTTGTGCTGGTAGGTCTCACACACACATCCATCTGGAACTGTGGTTTTGTGTGTATCAGGGAAAAGATCCTGAACTGACACTAACCTTCTTGGGCAGGGCATTTCCTGATCCCCACCATTTCCATGCCCATAACTTCCACCAGCCTCAGAGGTGACTTGGCACAGGGAGCAGAAGGAGCTTACAGACAGGCTGGGAGGGGATCAGGAAACCCCCCCCCCCAGTTGCACAGAGGACTCACTCCTGCCACTGGGGGCTTGTCACCCTTTCTCAATGAGTTTTCAGTCCCCCAGCTGCTCCTGCTGCCACTTGGCTTGGGCCAGTTCCTGACCTTGGTGATTGGCAGGGCAGGTCCAGGTCTCCAGCAGGCTCTGAGTCCTGGCAGGAGGAGGGAACTCTGCTCCCCACTGCTATTGTTGTCTCCTGCATTGGTAGCCCTGGGCCCTGGCTTGCCCCTGCAGAGCTGGCAGCCATCTGCTGCTGCTCTTTCTGGGTTGCTCTGCAGGAGCGCACTTAGGACCTGCTTGTGTCCTCTGGAAACCCCACGGTGTCAAGCACAGGATTACACTTAAGCACAACCTGAAAGTGCTTCTTCTTCTGAGCAAAAAAGGGATCCTAAGCACAAACTCAGCTTCTTTCCAGAGTTCTGAGGGTCTTCAGGAACAGCAGCTGTAGGGACCAGGGTACTGCTGTGGATGAGCATTTAACTGGGGCCTCGAGGCTCCTGGGCTGCCTTCAGCCCGGCTGCAAGAGGTGCTGAGCTCTGATAATTGCCTTTAAAACCAGTGCTGGCCAGAGCTCAGCACCTCCACAGATGCCTCCTTGCACTCACTTTGCTTTGCTGCTGTCCCAACGTTGTGCTGTACCAAGAGCTGGCCGGGAGCCTCTGTCCCCCCACTCCCAGAGCATGCTTTCATTTCCCCTTACTGAATGTAGCACTGCGTGTGTCCTGCAAAGGGAAATGCTGAATTTATATCATTAGAATGTGAAGAGAGTTTATATAGAGTGAAAAAAAAAAAAAAAAAAGAAAAAAAAGAAAAAAACCCACCAAAACAAATATCTTGGAAGAAAAGAAAACCTGTATCTGACAAAGTTTATTTTTTACGTAGAGGCGGTGCTTTGTAGTTCCTGGTGGCCTATGTCTTGGTGTAAATAATGTACATTTAATTTATTGCTATGGTAGCAGATTGTATTTGTTCTGTATAAAAGGAAAGGGTCACAAATTGTATATTTTGTTGCTTACCTGTGTCTTTGCAAAATTCACAATAAAGAACATATTTTGTGTCCACGCCTGCTCTGCCTTGGCTGTGGCCATCAAGCCAGTGAGCACCTGGGGGATCACCCTGGCTGGTGGGGGAATGATTTTTACAGCCCTCCAAGAGCCATGAGATGGCAGAGATGGGGCTGGTGAGTATGGAAGTGTCAGAGTGCAGGCAGGTGTGGAAAGGGATGTTTGAAATGGGTTCTGCAGGGATGTGGTTGAGGCCCCAAGCCTGGAGGTGTTCAAGGTCAAACCTGATGGGGCCTTGAGTAACCTACAGAATCATCATAGAATGGGAAGGTTGGAAGGGACCTCAAAGATCAGCCAGGTCCAACCCCCTGCCATAGGCAGGGACACCTCCCACTAGCACAGGTCACTCAAGGACTCATCCAACCTGGCCTTGAACACCTCCAGGGAGGTTGTGGAGCACAGAAGCACAGAATGGGATCAGAGATCTTTGATCACGTTGGGTGATTCTGTGCTCCACAACCTCCCTGGGCAACCTGTGCCAGTGTCTCACCACCCTCACTGCAAACAACTTCCTCCTAACATCCACTTTCAATCTCCCCTCTCACACTTCAAACCCATTCCCCTTGTCCTGCCATTCCCAGACCTTGTCAATAGTCCCTCCCCAGCCTTCCTGCAGCCCCCTTCACATCCTGCAAGGCCACTCCAAGCTCTCCTGGAAGCCTTCTCCTCTGCAGGCTGCAGAGCCCCAACTCTCTCAGCCTGTCCTCACAGCAGAGCTGCTGCAGCCCTCTCAGCATCTTGCTGGCCTCCTCTGCACTGGCTCCAACACTGTGCTGAGGGCTCCAGAGCTGCACACAGGACTTCAGGAGATCTAGTTGGAGATGTCCCTGCTGACAGCAAGGGGATCACAGGATGTCAGGAGTTGGAAAGGACCTCTGGAGATTTTCAGGTCCAACCCCCCTGCAAAAGCAGGTCCCTATCATCTAGCACAGGTCACACAGCAATGCATTCAGACAGGCCTTGAAAGGCTCCACAGAAGGAGACTCCACAACCTCTCTGGGCAGCCTGTGCCAGGTCTCTGGGACCCTTACAGCAAAGTTTTTCCTCATGTTGAAGTGGAATTTGCTGTGGTGTAGCTTAGATCTGTTGCCCCTCGTCCTATCACAGGGTGCAAGGGGTTTGGATAAGATGACCTTGGAGGGTCCCTTCCAACCTGATGCATTCTGTGACCTCTGCTGGCACCAGACTGACAGAGGAGGATGCAGCTTCTCTCCTGTGAGTGCATTGATCTTAACCAAGTGACCTGTTCCATCTGAGCTGGAATCAGTGCCCCAGGAAGCTCGATGCAAACTGGTCCCTTGGCACCAAGCAGTCCCTGTCAGCAGCTGAGGAAACAGGCAGCAGATCCACTTTGCCCCAACCAGCTCAGCATACCTTGGGTCATCACTCTTGGCACCTTGGCTGCCTGTGGCCAGCTCTGTGAGCTAACTGTGAAATTGGATTTTCTCTCTGCAGCTCCTCAGGCTCCTTTCACATCCTAATTTCCCAGAGCTCTTCCTCCCTGGACACTAAGAATGCTCTGATTGTTTGGAGGCAGCATGTCCTTCCCCCCACGGCTCAGCTGAATGAAGCACAGAGCTGTGAGCCAGAGCTGGGCTTCTGACACCCTGTGATGGCAGCACCAGGCCCACGAAGTTGTGCCCGAGGGGATAAAGTACTGCCCTTTGCCAGGGTAAAAAATACCAGCCCCAGGAGCACTTTGTTCACCCTCCACAGCACAGCAGCCTGGCTCAGGTGGGTGAACCCATGGCAGACTTGGCACTCCAGGGGATGCTCTGACAGGGCTGCTCACAGCTCAGCTGGGGATGCCTGGGGGTGGCTGAGGTGGGGTCCTCGTGGGCTGAGGTGAGGTCCTGGCTGCAGCTAGGGGACACAGGCTGGGTTTGTGGTTGCTCCCACCCAGGTGCAGCAAAGCCAAGCACAAAGTGCCCAGGCTTGAGCTGCCATCAGCTTCCTTCCAGGACTCTGCTGGGGGTTGCACTCTCCTGCCAAGAGCCAAGTGTGAGCTCTGGGGCTGTGCTCATCAGAGCCACCAACTTCCACTGGGAGTGGTAGGTGAAGAGCAAACTCAAACCTAAAAAGTTCTGTTAACAAATCTTTATTGGTGCAGAAGTTCCTCCTGGTTACCCAACCCAAGATCTCCTCTTGTCCAGTACTGCCACCAGATCCTAGCTCTGGCCAAAATGGAGTTCAGCCCCAGATGAAGCCATCTCTTTCCTCCAGCTGTGCTGTCCTGCTTCCTGAGGAGAACAAAAGTCCTGAGGTGAGCACTCCCAGACACTGGTGGCAGCCAGGGCACCCATCCATGCACACACAGCTGGCACTGGGCAGGAGGACGAGTGCTGGGGGTTGGCAATGTGCTGGAGATCTTTCTCTTCAGTTTTTTGTTTGTTTTTCACTTGTATTTACCTGGCTGGCACTGGAGGTCCTGTCCCTAGTAGGGCTTGGGCTGGAGGGTAGAACAGCAATGCATCAGTAGAGGGCAAAGCAGTGACTGTGTTTAAGGGAGGACAAAGGGCACAGGAAGCACACCCACCTTAGCTGTGCTCCTCACTAGGGCAAGGGAAAAAGGAGAAGGAGAGATTGTGACTGCAAGAAGACACAGTGTGGTATGGCAGCACTGCCAACCCAGCCTGGTGATGGGTGCTGGGGACAGCCATGGCCACCCCACCACAGGGATGCTGGCACAGCAGCCCCCAGCTGAGGAGCCCAGAGAGGATTTTACCTTTCTGATAGTACCAAAGGGCAGCCACAAGACACACGATGAGGACAAGGAGGAGCAGCAGCAGCCAGGCAGTGGAGGCAGCTTCTGCCCATGGACAAGAAAAAGACCAACAGCAGAGAGATGATGGCTGTGGTGCCTGGCCACAGCCATCTGCAGGGGCAGGAGCAGCAGCTTGAGCAGGAGTGAGAGGAAGCCCCATGGGCAGGAGGCCATCCTGCTGCAGCAACTGGGCTGCAGGATGTGGAACCCAAGGAGCTAAAGGTCAAATCTAGATCTACCCCAAACCCCTGGCACAAGGATTCTCCTGGTACTTGGTCTGAAATGGTGCCCTCATTTGATCCCCTCTGCAAAGATTATCTCCTGTCTTGCCCAGGACAAAATCTGTCCCCATTTGAAGCTTGCTGTGTCAAGAAGGTTCTCTGTGCTTTGCTAGGGGCACCTGGCAGATGCTTCAAGAGCCTCCAGCTCTTGCTTGTGCAGAAGACTCAACTATGGCCCAGGACTGGCCAGGGGCTGACTGCCCTGCTCAGTGGGCACTGGGGGAACCCCCAAAGTGTTCTGTCTTTTGAAGCAAGGAGGCAGTTTTCTTGGCTTTCATTGAGCAAAAAAATGAACATTTGGGGGGTTGGGGGGGGGGTGGGGATTTACTTTGGGTTTTTTTGGGGGGGAGAAGAGCAGTGGAAGGGGAGACTGAAAAAGCAGAAGGATCAGTAGCCTTCCAGGATCTGAAGGGGGCCTACAGGAAGGCTGGGGAGGGACTATTGACAAGGTCTGGGAATGACAGGACAAGGGGCAATGGGTTTGAAGTGGCAGAGGGGAGATTGAAAGTGGACGTTAGGAGGAATTTGTTGGCAGTGAGGGTGGTGAGACACTGGCACAGGTTGCCCAGGGAGGTGGTGGAGCACACTTCTGTGCTCCACAACCTCCCTGCAGGTCTTCTGTGCTCCACCACCTCCCTGGAGGTCTTCTGTGCTCCACAACCTCCCTGGAGGTGTTCAAGGCCAGGTTGGATGAGCCTTTGAGTGACCTGTACTAGTGGGAGGTGTCCCTGCCTATGGCAGGGGGTTGGAACTGGCTGATCCTTGAGGTCCCTTCCAACCTTCCCATTCTATGATTCTGTGAGTGGGAAGTTCCCTCCAGCACTCCCATGGGGTCAAGGGTGCAGGGGACAGTGTCCCCAGGCGAGCAGCCTACCTCTCACCTCCACAGTCACACTCCTCCTGATGGGGGTCTGCAGGCTGGGGTGGTTCACCAAGCAGGTGTACTTATGGCCATGGTCCTTCAGAGATGCTGTGAGCAGGAGGGATAGGGAGGAGCTGTAGGTGCCGTTGAGGCTCTGCTGGACACTGCTCAGGAGAACATTCTTCATGATTTCAGGCACCCTCCATGAGTCCTTTGGCTCACGAAGCCACTGAGCCTGGATGGTGTGTGGGTAGTAGTGCTTGAGGTTGCAGACCAGCTTCTGCAGCTCACCTTCCACCAGCGCCAGGGAGCCCACGTTGGTGGTCACTGTGGGCTTCTCTGGTGAGCAAACAGGGGTTAGGCTGTGTCTCCATCACCACACCAACCAAACAGGGGTTCAGGTGCTGTGTGTCTGAGCACTTTCCATCAGCCAGCTCCCCCCTCCCCGAGTCCTCACCCTCACCTTCTGCTTGCAGCTGGATTGTCTGCTCTGCAGTGAGGGAAGCCACTGCCACCATGCACATGTAGGTGCCTTCATCTCTCAGCTCCATGTTTCTGAGTAGCAGAGAAGCCTTTCCCTTGGGGATCTCCTCCAGGGCCACCTCAACCCGAGCCACCCGTTCCACCTGCCTGCTGTATCCATCGTAGGCAAAGAGGCGTTTCCTGGACCCTCCTCGCTGGAGCATCACCCACTGGACGCTGGCACCTGCCTGGGGGGCGGTGGAGAAGGTGCAGTGCAGGAGGACATCCCTGTGCAGGGCGCTGGTGAGGCGGAGGGGAGCAGCGCGCAGCAGGAGCAGGGCTGGGAGGGGAGAGCTGCGATGAGAGGCTGGCAGCGGCGGGCACCGGCTGCCACCTCGTGGCCTGACGCGGTACTGCAGACCCTGGAGTAGATCTGGACCAGGCTACTGCCAAGAGAGGTTGGCTCAGGCGATGCTTGAGGCCCCTTCCAGCCTGCTACTGCAGGAGGTGTATGAAAGCCTGAGCGAGGTGACCTTGGTGGTTGGTGCTGAGCCGTGGGACGTGGCAAAGCTGGACACGGGGCCGTGGGAGTCAGCAAGGTCAAGGTCTAAAGCTGCCCAAGAGTCCTTAAAGGGGCCCACAGGACAGGTGGGGATGGACTCTTCATCAGGTGGTGATGGGACAAGGGGTAACAGTTTCAAACTGCAAGAGGGAGATTTGGATTAGGTATTTGGGGAGAAATTCTCCACTGTCAGGGTGGTGAGGCACAGGAGCAGGTTGCCTCTTCTTGCTAGAGGGCAGGGATCCATCCAGAGGGACCTGCACAGGCTGCAGAGCTGTGCCCAGGCCAACCTCAGGACATTCAACAAGGCCAAGTGTAAGGTCCTGCACCTGGGTAGGCACAATGCCAAGCACAGCTCCAGGCTGGGTGGGGAATGGCTGAGAGCAGCCCTGAGGAACAGGCCCTGGGGGTGTGGGGTGAGGAAAAGCTCAAGATGAGGCTGCAGTGTGAGTGCAGCCCAGACAGCAACTGTGTGCTGGGCTGCAGCAAGAGCAGTGTGGGCAGCAGGGCAAGGCAGGGGATTCTGCCCCTTGGCTCTGCTCTCCTCAGACCCCAGCTGCAGTCCTGGGGGCAGTTCTGGAGCCCCCAGCACAGGAAGGACATGGAAGTGTTGGAGCCAGTGCAGAGGAGGCCAGCAAGATGCTGAGAGGGCTGCAGCAGCTCTGCTGTGAGGACAGGCTGAGAGAGTTGGGGCTCTGCAGCCTGCAGAAGAGAAGGCTTCCAGGAGAGCTTGGAGTAGCCTTGCAGGATCTGAAGGGGGCTGCAGGAAGGCTGGGGAGGGACTATTGACAAGGTCTGGGAATGGCAGGACAAGGGGAATGGGTTTGAAGTGTCAGAGGGGAGATTGAAAGTGGATGTTAGGAGGAAGTTGTTTGCAGTGAGGGTGGTGAGACACTGGCACAGGTTGCCCAGGGAGGTTGTGGCTGCTCCCTCCCTGGAGGTGTTCAAGGCCAGGTTGGAGGAGGCCTTGAGTGACCTGTGCTAGTGGGAGGTGTCCCTGCCTATGGCAGGGGGTTGGAACTGGCTGAGCTTTGAGGTCCCTTCCAACGTTACCACTCTCTATGTCTCCTCCCTGGAAGTGCTGGACAGGGCTCTAACCAACCTGCTCTGGCTGGAGATGTCCCTGCTCACTGCAGTGGGCTGGAACTAGATGAGCTTTAAGGTCCTCTCCAGCCCAAAGCAGCCTGTGGCTCTCTCGAGTCATCTTTGTCACTTGCATTTCTCCTGTCCCTGAGCCACATTATGCTTTGTCACCTCATTTTATGTCACACGAGGACTGCTGCAGCAACTTCTCTGTGACTCTTAGCATGGCAGAAGGTTTAAGGAAGCAGCTCCCTGTGTGGTGCTTGGCACCAGTGCTGGGTGCTGCTACTGGCTGCCTGCCCAACCTGGCCAGAGCTCTGCTTGGGGATGTGGCTGCAGTGGCCAGGCCACCACCTCACAGGCTGCCTTCACCTCAGAGAGTCCTTTTCTTGCTGTTCTTGAGTCTTGCAGCTGCACATCTCCTGGCAAGGTGACAAGAGGTCCCAGGGCAGAGAGTTAAACCTTGAAAGTTTCTGGTCTAGAGATGGGAACTGGAGCTGTGCTTTCTTGTCCCGACCCTGACTTACAGCTGGCACATGCCAACTGAACAACCTCTTTCAGCTTCTTCAGCCCAAGCTCCTCCCTAGCCATAGATCAGCAGCTCAGGCTGCTGCCTTCCACACAACCACCACCAGAGTGCTCTGTCTGCCGAAAGAAACGAGAGAAAGCTGCAGGGGTATGGCTGAGCTGCAGCTTTGGTGCTGAAACCATTGGCTGTTGGGGCTTTTGGTGCTGGTGGCATGGAAGTGCATGAACAGGAGACAATTCTGCCTCTGAGAAGCTGTTTGGAAGTTCTTGGCTCCTGCAGCATTTGCCTGACCCTCAGTGCAAGGGCAGAACCCACTCTCTGTGATAAAAGCCTCCTGTCCCACAGCCTTACAAAGGCAGCCACAGCTCTGGGAGCTCAGGAAGGGAGCTGCAAAACAGACTGAGGTGCATCCCTGCAGGAGTGCAGGAGCTCGGTGTGGGGAAGGGACATGGAGGTGACAACTGCTGCAATGTGAAAAGGCAGAGGATGGATTTAGAA
>VWYK01017145.1:3838-20041 GCA_013399775.1 Semnornis frantzii | reverse complement strand
ATATTTAAACGTAGCTGAGAGTGGAGAGGGGGGGGGGGGGGGGGGGGGGGGGGGGGGCGACCACACCAAACCCCCCCCAAACTTTTACTATCCCAAATCACTTAGAAATCAAAATATGAATGTATTGAGTAAAATTATGAGAATTAACTGTGGCTTTCTGGATTCTGTAGAAAAAGCTGCAGCAACAAAATGAATGCAAAATGAAAATGACAAGCAGGCAAGAATAGTAGAGTATGTTATAGCCTTATTGATACTTGAAGTAATGGCACATACAGTTAATACCTATTGAACAACAGAAGCACATTGTTTCCCCGAGACGTTATGTCCTGTGCCACTTGGCATGTGTACAGACTGCTGCATATGCATTTTGGGAATGGGGAAGGTGGAGCTGATAACAAGTTGTTCCTCCCAAAGAGAAGGGGCAGGGGACAACTTGCAAGAGTAGAGCCTACTTCCATGTATTCCTTTCCTTCTGCAGGGGAAAATATACTGCACCTCTTCAACAGACATAGAAATCTGCAGTCACTCCACCCTGCACTGCTCACTCTACCAGCACAAATGAGCTATAGAAGGCATTTTGCTGTTTGAGGAGCTATACCTTTGCTGCAGTTGCTGGGCATGCACTTTTATACTCCTTCCATGAAATAACCAAATACTACCCTGGCCTGTGTGACTCTTCTGAAAATTTCTGAAGACTAGAGTATTGGTTTAACCAGTGACTTCTTTACAACATATATTTCAATTTCAGTGACTTAGTTTTGTTCTCTGTACATTTGGAAATGTTTGTGGTTTCCCCTAACCCAGTTAAATGCTGCTTCACCACTTGCCTGTAAGGGAGGTTCCTTACCGAAATAAGCTGTGTCTTTAAACAGGATGAATCTAGACTCCTAGCTGGCATAAATCACCACTGCTCTCTTCACTTTGAAGCTGTGCTGATTTGCTGTTCCTGAGTTTCTGCCCTAATGTCTATTCAGGACACAAACAGCAGTGAGCTCATCAGTTGGGAGTGGCCAGTTTTCAAGAATACAAAAAGTTACTGTAGTTCACACACAGAAATTGTCAGGGTGGAAAACAGAGACTGTACAGGCAAGGCATTTCCCCACCCCCTTTTTTTTTTCTTTCCTCTTTGTTCTTTCATGGAGAAAAAGAGAAACTCAGGTTTTTAGTTCTGCTACCATGAAAGAATTCAAGTATTATAGTGTTTTGGCAAAAGCTGTATTTGTGTCCATGTCATTTGTAGGCAGTAGCACAAGATAACAGCCAGAAACAGGACAACGCAACAAGTCCCACATTTTCCACTTGAAATAGTGGCAGTTGTTTAGCAGAAGCTGCTTGCTTCCAGGGGAAAAAAAAAAATGAGAGCCTTAACTCTCCTTGGATGTCAAATGAAGAATGCAGTGACTTTGTCTATCCTCCGCTCTGGTGTGCTCTTTATGAAAGATTGGATTCTGCGTCTGAAACCTTTGGTGCTTGCAGCCTGGGGAATGTGCAGGGATATGAGAAATAGGATCAGTTTCCCCAGCACCAGCATTGCAATTAGCCCAAAGAGAGCTCCTCACCTAAGCATGCCTGTTAAATGGAGAAGGGAAGACTTCTGTGTGCATACTGGGCGTGTATTAGAACAAAACTAAAAAGAGTGTCTTGGGCCCCAAAAGGATACTCTTATGCTCTCAGCTTTCAAGTTCATTTTCTCAGCCAGTTTTATGCTACAGAGCTCTCCTTCCCTGCCTTTCCCTGGAGTTGTACTTTTGGCTATTGCTTTCCCCACATCTGTGTTTTCTTTTTTTTCTGTTAAACACCCAGAGAAGCACCAATACAATTGTAAAAATTCCAAATCTGAAAGCTTTCCAAAATGCCCTTGCCATAGCACCCATTATCTTGTATAAGTGTCTCCTATATTTCGAATCCTCTTACTTGAAGGCTTTTGGTTTTCTCTTCTGCTTAGGGACTACAAAGCTCATCTGCCAGCTTTAATGTCCTCTGTTGGTGAAGTAAGCTAGGGCAGCTTCTTCTGTTCAAAGCCTTGCTTAAGAGCACCACTTGATGTTGGTGAAGGCTGTGTTTGTCATTAAGCCTTTGTCAGGCTATGAAAAATGTCAGTCTCAACATGATGCTGTTTGACACTTTAACCAAGCTGATCCAATGACAAATGCTATGAAAATGACCGAACTAATGATTAGTACATTGCTCCCTTGCCCCTTGGCTGCCTGCCACAGCACCAACGCCAGACCAAAGTGGTGAAGGGAGTAAACCTGGAAGAAACTAAATGAAGTTTCTGTTTGTTCATTTGGTAGGGCATGTTTTCTGCCAGTGTAGTGCTCTGAGCAGGTTCAGTGTGGGGTTAGAGAAGCACAAGGTTTGGCTCAAGCTGAAATGACAGAACTACGTGCCAAGGGTGGGGAGCAGGGTGAGGCACATCATTAGTCTGGCTTAATTGCTTGCCGGCACCTTACGCTGCCCTGCCACTACCCAAGGCCATATACAGCGGGAGCTCAAATGACCCCTGGAGCCCAGACCGTTCAGCATCTGCCTCGCCCAGCCAAGGCAGAAGGCTGGCAGAAGCATGCCAGTTTGGGCCTGCACCTGATGCAGCTGCACTGCTGTCTGAGATGCTGGTGATTTAAATACACACACCAACCTGGAGCCTGGCCCCAGGTCTTGCGGCTGTGTTCTAACAATGCACCATATTTTTATGCCAGCAGAAAAGCATTTTCTTCCTAATGCAAGGGGTTTAAGGGAGTCTCACCCAGGATGGAATTTCTGTTTCATCAGGTTCTGGAAGGTTGCTAGCAGAAGTATGAACATGCCTGTCTCTGGTGTGGGACCACAGCACTTACTACAATCAGTATACACATAAACCCAGAGTAAATACACTGGAAAGCCAGTCTCTGACTCATAGTGTGTGCTGCCTTTGATCTCAATTGCTTTGTAATTTCTGGTAAATGGAGGAAAGATGACCAGATAAAACAAGTGAAAGGAGGAATATGTCTTTGCTTTCTACTATCCCCTTTCTCCCTCATCATCTGCTAAGAGTAAACTTTAAATTTCAATTTTCAATAGAAAAGTAAATCTAGCTAGACTGTACATACAAAGAATTGTTTTTAAAGTGAATTTTAGTTGAAGGAAAACATTGCCTTATTACAGTCATGCTTTTTAAGCTATATTAGCAGGATTAATTAGATCTTTAGAGTAGAGGCATGGGATGAAACACAGAGCAGAAAGGGTTTATTCTGCTCTTGAAGCCTGCCTGTACCCTGTCTCCCAAAAATGAAGATGAATGCATAACTAACTAGCAGATTGTTTTAGATAATGCTCTCCACGTGAGCTAGGAACACTAGCATTTGAATTTATCATTTTATTGTGTTTCACTCCTTAGCTGGCCCTTGTTGGACTTGGGAAATAACACGCAGGTAGATGAAGTTACAATCAATGTAGAATAAAACTTTACATTGAGACAGATTCAGAAATAGTACAAACTGGGATGTCCCATCACATTCTGCGTGTGACGACAGCACCACCTCCACTGGGGCTGTTGTGGTCTTCCACACGTTGTAGAATCTGTCACCAGTCAGCTTGTAACCAGTCTCATTATCATTAACACTTCAACTGAGTTGCTTCAGGAGCCAATGACTGCAAGTTTGCTATCATTCTGATTTTTAAATACTCCCAATGGGAGAATACTTGAAAAGCTTTTCTTTCTATTTGCAGTTAGACAGAACTTAGACATTCAGTAACATTACACGTTCTATTTATGCATTTTCAGTTTCCTCCTTTGCTTACCCTGCTCTGGCAGGTCCCTTCCAACCCCTCACATTCTGTGATTTTGTGATATGCAGAATGGACAAGTTCAGGAAGCCCCTTCATTCAAAATAGAATAAACCCAAACCCTTTTCCCCTATTAACTTTCAGCCAGATTGCATTTTGAAGTGAACTGAGAAATAGACTCAATGATTTTAATTTTTTCCCAACC
Source organism: Semnornis frantzii (assembly GCA_013399775.1). Lineage (NCBI taxonomy): Eukaryota > Metazoa > Chordata > Aves > Piciformes > Ramphastidae > Semnornis > Semnornis frantzii. The sequence goes on along the minus strand of VWYK01017145.1, from coordinate 16,071 downwards.
AGGCAATTCTGTGATTATCAGCTGCTCAAGGAACTGTGTTGACATGAGAGAACCATAACAAAGGGACAGAAATAATTATATAAACTACCGTAATGATCAAAACCCTACTGACTAAATAAAACCTCAGAATACATATGGAGCAGGGTGGAAAACTGATCAAACAAGATATCCCAAAAGTAAGGCTCACTCAGTTTACCTTTTATGTTCTTGCCATAGCTAATGTTAATTGAGGCTTCAGGCTACCAGCTCCTCTGCTGCCCTCAAAACCTTAAAAGATTCAGGTAATGTTCTCTAATTCAGAGAATATCTGAATTACAGAATATCACCTCTATTCTCTGAATAGAGAATCTGAATTGCTGGTAGCAAGTTCCTGGCTGCCTCTTGTTTACAGGCTCCAATGCCACCACCATCCTAGTCAGAGCATGGGGTGTAACTTTTGCCTCTTGTGAGCAGACATACTGGAAATCTGAAACTTTGGGCCAGTAGGGAGGCTGGGTTTGTGACTAAGGTGTGGAATAAATATTCACACTGTGAAGGGTAAAGTCTTTGCTGGAGGTTATCTAACAAGCAAAAGTTACACTGTGGATAAAAGAAAATAACTGGTTTTAAAGCACCTCCGGCCTAACAGATTATGTATTACAGAGCTATGTCTTTATATTAAAGATTTAACCATACATTATGATGATGCTCTGCCTCATCTCTCTCTCTCTTTTTTTTTTTTTTTAAGCCACTTTCTGTGCTTGTACTCTTTATCAATATTCAAGGAGCTAATCATATTTTCTAATATTTTCCTTACTTCAACCAGATAAGCAGCCTTTATTGTTTCACAGCTAATTACCTGCTAAGGAGTTACATGGTTCTGAATAAAATACATGTGAATGATAGGTAGATTTGGGATACTGTTTTCTTTTTAGTCTGAAAGACACAAGATGGTGAGAAAATAAATACAGTCTTTGAACTCTTAATCAGTAGAAGTTTCAGAGTAAAAGCCCAACTAGTGACCATGATGATATTGACTTCACTGTGATAAATAAATACTCTATATGCAACAAAATTTATCCTCAGATTACTTAAAGACAATGACTGTGCTGCTTTCAAAGTGGAACGCCTTATCTTTTCTGTTCACTTTACAGGAGGTTCTGTCTGTGTAAAATAATGCATCCAACTTTTGCAGACAGCATATCTACTTTTCTCACAAAGGCTTTGTTCATGCTTTTGTTGCCAAAGTGTTCAGGGTTGCACCAAGAACTCATACTAAAAGCTTAAGTTAGTTTTGAGGGGCAGGCTCAAATATTCTCATTCAGGAATATCTTGTAGGGCGCAACTTCACTATGCGTTAGTGTCAGGGTGGCAAAGGGGCTTGTTTTGTTTATTTTAATGCTGATTGAGGATGACTCAGCTGTGAAAATCTTTTGAAATATGGAGCATGTCTAAGTTTCTTTGCCTTTTCTGGTTCTTCTAAACTAATCTTAATTTGTGTGTCAACTGCAGGACTTCAGAAGCTGTTCTGTCACTTTCATATCTCTTAAAATCTGCTTTTGACTGCAATGATTCACACCAAAATTAAGTTTATATGCCTGTCCTATAAATACTGTGGTATTGTCAGCTTTTTGAACTTTCCCTATTCTGTTTAAACTAGTTAGTCTCATTTTCAGAACTATGCAGGGTAAATGTAAAGGACTTTTGCCATTTCTATCAACTATAACAAAGAGCTATGGGAAAGAAATGGAGCTGGGCTTCAAGGTGTCTGGGGTTTAGGGAATGAGGCAGATGCTCTTTGCCTTCCCCAAAGGAGTAAAAGAAAGCGCTCCACATAGGATTGGAGAGAATTGGAAATTTAGATGGAGGTGCTATTCACAACTATATAGAATAGTATGGAAAAATACAAAATGCACAAATTCATATTCAACCTCACAATCTTATTAGGCCAAAACTTTCCAAAACCTTCCCCTCAACCAGGCCTCATCCCTGGCACCTCTGCTCTCCCTGCCCCTGCCCCATACATCCCTACCCAGGCTCAAATGATGCAGTGAAAATCATCCTGGCTGCTCAAGGCCAGGAGACCACAGATCTATCTGGGAGGAGGGACAGAGAGAAAAGGGGCTGAAACTGACTATACAACCGGTTTATAAAGGGGTTGCAAAATTGTGGGAATGGAGTGACAAAGATTACACTTTTCTAGTTCCCTCTTCATGCCAAATCTACCCCCTTGGAAGACTGTACTCAATGGTTAAGATATCCCAGTTTCTTAAATCTGTAACACAAGGTTCTCTTGTAGATTCAGGGATTTAACCCCACATCATCTAACAGTTTCATTAAGATACATGTGTTACAAAAACTATTTCTTAGTTGAGGTCCAATAGAAATTATCGTAAATGTTCTGAATAAGTCTGTTTTGACTAAAGGCTTTCCTTATGTACTGAATCAGGTTTCCTCCTTTGAAAATCATGGTAGCATTTATGCATTACAGAATATTACAATGGCAAGATTTTTTTCAGGTATGTCAAGTATGTGTTTAGAAGCATGCAGAATATGAGACAGATTTTTCTTCTCGAGCAAAGGATTTTAGCTATGTTTCAGTCCTCAGTGCTACAGATAGTATAACAAAAACACTGTACTTGATTGTATTGATTTCTAGTATAAAATTTTGTTTGGAGGCTCATATCAGTAAAGAAAATGTGAGATCTGGATTTCAAAACTTTTTTTTAACCATACTAATTCAATTTTTAAAATGCATTGTATCTGATTACCTGGAACAAAAAGCTAAACAAAATTATTTCATCTCCAGCTTTCCCAAAGCAGAAGAAATATTCTGGGTTTTGCAGGACAGGTGACCACAAAAGTAACCAAGCGTAAAGACGACTTCTTTTTTAGTAGAGTTGCATTAGTATCTTATTTTCTGTTCAGAATCTCCTCTAACCCACACATACCTTTCCAAAGAACTCCCTCTAACTGTTCCTCAACCTATTCAGGTAAGAGAATCCAAACAAAAAAAAGAACTAAGGAACCTGTCGGCAGACTGTCTAGAAGTTGTGAACCAAAGGGTTGTGGAGGCTTAGAGGAATTTTTTTTTTTTTTTTTTTTACAAATGTTTTGCTGAATAAGCAAAACCTTCAGTGGTCTTGTCAAATTTGCTTTGGGTCTTTAAATCCTTGAATTTTATGTTGCTAGGTCTAGACTACTTCATGTTTTTTATGCAGTATTGATTCTAGCAGAGACAAATTATCTGTAGCCCTGACATGCATCACTCTGTTAGCAGTTCTTTGCTTCTTCTAATTCAATTAAAGCATCATACTTGTGTAACATGTTTGCCAGGCAAGGTATTAATATTAAGGCTAGTAAACCCAATCTGTCTAGCCATTTCTGAATTTTCCTCTCTCGGGAGGAAATGTTAGTTGATAACTGTAAATGTTATGTAAGTGAATTTAAAATAATGTACTAGGACAATGTTAACTGAGCAGCTTGGCTTGAGCTGACTCTGAAGGGAAGAGCAGAGCTATTACAGTTGTGACATTGATAAACAAGTACAACAGCATATCTGGGATACTGGGAAACTACTGGAAGTAACCTAGCTCACGGTGATAATACTTCCCAACCTCAAAATCTGTAAAAATGTAGTTCCAGGTGTTCAGGTAGCTAGCTACTAGTACTGCCTATAACTAATGTAAGATCAAGAGGCCAGTGATGGTTTAAAATTTAATTTGCACCTTAGCAAAACTGAATTCAGTTGTTTGACCTTGCTTTAACTTATTTGTGCTTCGGTAAGTCCACTTCCCTGTTAGTAATGTGAAAGAAGTAATTCCTTTTTCTATAGTTTTGCCTGACTGCCCTACTTAGACTGTAAAGTCTTTGGAACAACTGCTGTCTGATCTAATGTGCATGTGCAGAGCAGAGCACAATGAAGTCCTGATCTCAGCAGGAGCCCCATCTGCTACTGCTGAGATAAATGATCTTTTCAGTATTGGTTGTTTTTTAATCTCTTTAAATTACCATAAATACATTTTTAAAGCCATATGCTTTCATTCTATATCCTACTCCACTGAAGAAATCTGTGTTTCTGTGGAAATATAATTATGTAACCATATAATTAAGACTGCTTCATACCCTGTACATGCAAGGGGGCTGAGCTGAGGTCAAGTACAAGACTGATCTGCCACTTTGTAAGTTTCAAGTGTGTAAACTTACTTTAGAAAGGTTATTCTAAATATATTTTTATGGATGTAATTTAATACTCTTTAAAGGAAAGGGGATTCTATTGAATTGCAATTAGTTCAATGAAATTGGAATTGGTTTGCAGCAGAAGGAACTGTGATTATGAGTAGACTTTTTCATTTTTGGTGTCTAGTGTTGAATGCTTATCAAGGAAATCCAAAGGACGATTCTCATTTTATGTTGAGAAAGAGAGAACTTAAGCCATAGTGGGGCTACATCCCACAGGATCAGATGGGTCAGAGCAGACAGAGATTAACATGAGCTTTGGGGGCAGGATGATTCCTCCCCCGCCCCTTCCCTACCCATTTCTGCTGAATCAGCACCTGTCCAATGAGGACAGGCTGAGAGAGTTGGGGATAGTTCAGTCTGGAGAAGATAAGGTGCTGAGGAGACCTTGTTGTAGCCTTCTGGTATCTGAAGGGAGCCTAGAGGAAAGCTGGTGAGGGACATTTTGGGGGGTCGGATGGTGACAGGGCTAGGGGGAATGAATCCGAGCTAGAGGAGGGCAGATTTAGATTAGGTATTAGGAAGAAGTTCTTCACCATAAGGGTGGTGAGACACTGGAACAGGTTGCCCAAAGAGGCGGCAGAAGCCCCATCCCTGGAAATTTTTAAGGCCAGGCTGGTTGTGGCTCTGTCAACCCGATCTAGCGGAAAGTGTCCCTGTCCATGGCAGGGATGTTGGAACTAGATGATCATTGAGGTCCCTTCCAACCCTGACAATTCCATGATTCTGTGTGTTCCCAGTTCAACATGTAGAACTGCTGTTACTTTGGCAGTGGAATAAGCCTAGTGTTACAATGTTTGTTAGGGTTTTGGCTGAGTACCCCAAATTTCTAGTGTATTAAAAGTGTTTTAAAAGGAGTGACTTACACAAACTGGAAGAGGAATATATAGGCTGAGCAAAGACTATGTCTCATAAGAGGTGTTTTGTCACTGTCAACTTTTGGCATTTTGCCTTAAGTGATGGAAGTGCTGCAGCTTTTAAAAAACACCATAAGTTTCTTTAAGAACAGAGATTATTATTCAGCCAGGACTACCACCATTTTCTGTGTAACAGCATCTAAATATAAGGGTCATTATCTCTTGACAAGCCTTTCTCTTCTGTGCTTTGAAGAACAAGAGTAACCCTTGCATTACCTGAGCAATGAAACTTATAAAATGCTGTAGGGGACATGTGTAGAAAACTGGGTGGAGAATGATTTTTTTGAGTCATTTCCCTGCAGTACATTTGCATAAACCAGAGACTCATAATAATAATAATATTGATTTGGATATTTTTTTTTTCTTTCTGAACTGAGAAACTGTCTACAACTAGAGCTCCTCTACATTCATGCAGTTTAAGTTGCCACAGGATTTATTTTGTTGCAGTGATGTTTTAAGAGTTGTTTGTGGTTTCTTGTAGTTCTGTTGGGTTTTTGTTGTTTCTTTCATGAGTTTTGGGTTGGTTTGGTTTTTTTTAATTTAACACAGGAGAGATTAGAGATTTACATACAGAAAAACTTTCCTTCCTCAAGAAATCCATCGAACAATGAAACCTTGTGGGCACCAGGTGCAAGAAAACCAAGGTGATTGTCTGTAATTGTAAGATTCTCACTGACACAAACCTTTGCTCAGTTGGATGTGTATGCGGCATCCATTTCTGCCAGTAAAGGTTACATACACAAACTGAGGGTACAATAGGGCCATTTATGGTTAGCTTCCTTTACATAAAATGTATTACAGATTTTTCTCCCCCCTCTGGTAGCAGACTGCTTATTAAACAAAATCAAACATTTACATGTATAAAATGTAACACTCAGCGTTTTTCATAAGTTAAAGTTCTGCAATCTGTACTTACTTGGTAGTAAGATAATTCGTCATTATTGAAATAAAATACATTTTATGTGTTTCATATGTAAATTAATTTAGCGTATAAGAAAAAGTTCTTCAAAGTTGACGCTGTTGCGAACATCAACATCTGTTTATCTTTGAATGGCTTTTCATAATAACAGACTCTTGGCACTCTCTTTTGGCCTTCCACCCAGTCTTGAGGTACCTAACAAATAAAGTTGCACAGTTCGATGTCATGCTTATATTACCATTCATTTACCATGGGTACTGGCTTCAGTTTCCAGTGATGCTGGCCACACAGATTTTTTTGTTTGGTTGGCTGGTTTTGAAACAGCATCAATTTCACAAGAAGCTTTGCCTCACGCTTGCCTAGCTGCTTGCGCTTTCCAGCAAAAGGCAAGTTTGTCTGGCACATGTGGGCTGCTCCCATGCTTGCAGTGAGGCCGCAGTTGCTGACTGTTCAACCCTCACATGAAGCTTCACCACCTATGCAAACAAGATGCCAGTGTTGTGAAGAGTGAAGGCATCCTGTAGCCAAGGAAGATTTCTCGTGCCTTGCATAGTCAGATGGGCCAAAGCAAACTACCCGCTCCGCTGTGAAAAGTGGTTACTCTTTCATCTTCACTCCTCTTTGGAGGACAAAAAAAATTTTTTTAATTATTTTTCACAATTTTTAAATTTTTATTTTTCAAACACACTTTAAGACCAGAAAAAATGAGATTTTGATGGTGGGTGATGAACCCTTTAACTTTGGTCTCATTAGTGTGAACAGCATGTTTAGAATTAGCCTGCTAAAGCAGTTATAACATTTAATGAAGAATGAACAAGCTGAATTTAAAACTGATTTTTATTCTGGATCAGATTCCTTTCCAAATACTTCTTCCAAATTAAAAATATTGGATTGTTTTATTGACATGTTTTGTCTTGTAAAAGGCCAAATTATTTTATGTGTCAAAAATATCTCTCACATGATTTTTTTTTTTAAGCTGTAACTATGAAAAAATAATCCTCACTTCTTTTAGATGATATTTCCTAGATGATACACGGAGCAGGAACATGAGATGCAGTTACTGAGCTGACAAACCCCCTGCCATACGCAGGGACACCTAAGTAGTGCTTATTCCAAGTTATGGATTTTTCTGTTTCCTGTGTTCTGCCAGAGAGCAGCTGCACAAAAAGGTGGGAAAGAGCAGAACCAGGACAGCTGACCTGAACTGACCAAAGAGATGTTCAGTACCATAGGTGTCCTGCTCAATTGTAGTGGGTTGGGGAACTTCCCCTCACGCACCAGTTGAAATTTACCAGGCCAGCTCAGATGGCTTTGGAGTAAGACAAAACTATATTTACAACAAAGGTAAATTTACAAGCATGTATATACAATATAATTACAAGTATTTACAATTATATATGAATTAGAAATAATACAGAAATCCAAACTTTCCTCCTGAACAAAGAAACTACCCAAAAAGGGCTCAAAGCCACCCTCTATCTCCCCCAGATTGGGGGGGGTGTGGGGGGTGGGGAACCAACAAAACAACGAGCAAAGCTCACATGTTATCTGGAAATATTGGCTGGGGTTAGAGGAAGAGATTAGAGAGCGGTGAATAGATCCAACTCTCAGAAGCGAAGAACAACAAATTTTTTATACTTTGACTTTTTATATCTTTCAGCAAACCTATGAATGATATAGACTTTATCATTATTTTATTTTTACAACAAATGATCTCATTTCTGTCACTAGAATATTTCAATTAATCTCAAACCAGCACATCAATATGTAACTGGGGGAAATTGGTCAGGATGAGGGATCACTGCTCAAGCATCAGTCAGTAGACGGTGAGCAATTGCATAGTTCATCACTTGCTGTTCTTGGGTTATTTCTCCTCCTTTTTGTTACATTCCTTTTCATTAGTATTGTTTTTACTATTCTTACTGTTTATTTTAGTTATCACATTGGTCTTATCTCAACCCATGAGTTTTAATTTATTTTTTTTTTTTTTTCTGATTCTTCCCACCCTGGGGGCAGAGAGAAGTGAATGAGTGGTTGTGTGGTTCTTAGCTGCTGACTGGGATTAAATCATAACAATGGGTTAAGAATTTGGATCTTGGATTTATTTGCCTGAGAAATTTCCAGAAGTAGTCTTACTGACTGTATAAAATTAGTTTAGCAAAGTGATTCTCTTAAGACTAACTACAGTTAGTGGTTCTTGAAGACTAACTAAAACTTTGCATGTTTGTTTTAATCAATGACCAACTTGTATTATCTTTCATTGGTGATTACTGTCTATCTGTTTCTTTCATTAGGTTATTTGGCATGGTCTCTTCATTTCAACATATTCTGTCAGAGAGAAAAAGTTTGTTCCTATTCTGACACATGGGATATTTGCTGTAAGTTACCCAGGGATTTGAGGGAGTGGGAGGTGGGAGAAAGAAACTATACTCCATATATCTCATAAGGGATAAAATAGAAGGCCAGTCAGAGCAGAAACCTTAACAGGTGCTTTCTGAGGTTTGTCAGTTTATCTCACTCTCTCAGAGGAATGTATTCACATCATGAAGTGATGGTGAACACGAGAAACAGAACTATCATAGAAAAAAAAAAACTGCCTGTGGCTGTATTACTTCAGGCTGTGATCTTGTGAGACCCTGTGTACCATGTCAGGTCAGGAGATCTGTAGGTGGGATGAAGAGCTTCAGCATCCACACAGGAACTGGTAGGTGTGCTGGAGCATGTAGCAGTTGCCTTTCTCTGCATCTGTGTTGAATCTGTGTCATGATATATTTGCCTCTCTGTGTGTGGTGGAGCTTTCATATTATGTAGACATTTGTCAATTTCTCTGCACTGAGGTAGAATGTTTCCCTCTGAATACCACAAAGAGTAAGCACATGAGACACTAGGAAAGGAGAGGAAATCATAAGGAATTTGTGCAATATCTTTTAATAACGAGTGTCAGTAAGTATATGGGAAATACTTGTTACAGAGTCTAGGCTGAGGCTTCTGTTCTATTTCCTAATGACTGTTTTGCATTGCAAAATGCTAGAGGTGGTTGGTACATAGTTACCAGCAACTGAATTCAGGGCTTCATTGAAATAAAACTGGCTGCCCTAATTATGGTAGTGTTTTAGCAAGAGGATAAAACATCTGGAAACGGCCAGAATACTAATGTTTATTCCTTCTATGGAAAAAAGAAATTGCCAACAGATTTAAAGCATGGTGGTACAAATATATTTACATATTGTGAACTGGCTGGACAATTTAGTATCAGTCCGATTTACCTTTCATGTACAACTGAAGAAACACTGACACCTCCATAGGCACTCCAGGTAGTATCCTTGCTGTGCTGCACCAAAGAGTAAACTCCATATTCGCTTCTTCCATGCAGGTCAATATATTCAACCTGTCCTCTGTGCAGGTGTCCACACTAGACTGTCCTGAAACTAATCAGAGGAGCATTCATCTGATTCATGTTGTATTTTCACAGTCATAGGACAGAGGCAGTGAGGGCAGGGCAAACCAACACATACAAACTGCATTTGGACACACACACAAGGAAAAAAAAAACATAACAAAAACCCCACTCGTTTCCTGGAAAGGCTGGTCAAGCACTGGAATAAGTTGAACAGAAATGTTGTGGAGTTCCTAGCTGTGGAGGTAGTAAAAAATTTACAACAATATATTGGGCAACCAATTCTATTTGGCCCTCCTTGAGCAGAGGAGTTGGACTAGATGACCTCTTGAAGTCCTTGCCAACACCAACCATTGTGTCCCTGTGTCTTCTTGATCTTTTTCCAAAAGCTTAGATTTCTTTCATTTTGTATACATCCATAACTCCACACAATATGAAAAAGAGAACTTGAGCTCCCATCACAAACGCCATTTCCTTTAAACTGCATATTCTGGCAGGAGCAGCCTTTCATTTCCCTGGTTTCTTACTGGCATCACTGCCCATGTCAAAGCAGACTAAGGATGCAGAAGGGCCTCATCACACACAGTATTACATTATCACCACACTGATCTGTCAAGAGTACCATCTGAAACTCAGACCTAAACTCTTGATAAAAACTGACGCCAAACTGTGGGGTTGCACTGCGGAGCAGTCTGCCCCAGTGATGGATATGGCCCCACACCTGGGAGCTGCTTGTGGCTCCTTTTTTTTCTCAGGACAGTGGAGATTGTCACCATTTAAGACAACAAGCTTCTCTATTTCAGTGCTCCGTATGGCAAATTGTAGTGCAGAGCAGATGTGACTGTCCATTAGCAGGAAGTTTAGCCCTGTGGTATTAAAGAAAAGGTTTCTTTGAACACCATCTGCTGTATCAGTCACAATTTCTTCAGCTGAGGGCAGAAACTTCAATGCAGCGCCCTTGTTTGTTAAAGCCTCTTCCCAAACAGACAAAGCCTGGCATGCTTTCTGTTTTCCTTCTGGCAGAGTGCTCCAGCTTGTCAGCTTTTTCAGTGGATAGCTGCATAAGGGTTATTTTCTCTGGGAGGCGGCTGTGTGTGGATGTGTACATGTGCACACACACAAAGAAGGTTGTATTTTCCTAAAGAAGAAAAAAATTTGTTAGCAAATTATCTCATCGTATTTTGGCTATCGTAATCCCCTTCAAGCCTCAACAGAACACCTATGCATGTTCGATCAAGTCACTATTGAAGAGAAAGATTGCACTATTCTTGCCAACTGGACCACCTACACCTTAGTATTACCATTGTTGTTGTCAAATGTTATTGTTACAAGGGGGCACAAAGTGTGCAGATCTTTCTTTAATATGGGAGCAGCCAATTTAATGGAACATTGCTGATTAACACAGCCTGCACAGAGTATGCTAGCATACCTTTGACAAAACTTTGTTACAGCTGAGTGGATTACAGAACACTTCTTGAATACCTAGTGACTGGCATTGTGCCAGAGACTTTAAAAAAAATTGAAAATTCAGTTTGCTTTCTCCTTTTTCTTAAAGAAATCTCAAAGCAGAAGCACTGACCTTGGCAAGCTTCTCACACTAAGTTTTCCAGTAGGCAAAAGCCACTGTAAATCAAACCAGAATAATACTGTGTGCGTTTTTGTTTTCACACAGGCTGCTAGGATTGCACTTAAGGACCTGATTTTTATTACTAAAGGAATGTTTTTAAATCATCAAGACCTAGAGCATGTTGTGAGCTTAGTCCAAATTTCATCATCATCTTTTGCAATTTGCGTAACACCCTGGCTCCGTGCTCCCATGGAAATACAATTTATTTCAGTTGCAAAAGTCATTACAATCTATGAGCACAAAGAAAGAAACCTGCAGAACTGAAAATGAGCAATAAAATCACGACAAAATCTGCTACCTAGATTCATTCCCCTAAAGCAGAAAAACAAGATAAACAGTGCTTCTCTTTCTCTCCGAGTTATTATTAGTTCAATATTATTTATCATGCAGCTTAGAAATCTTAAAAGGTTACAGTTTATTCTTTATACATGGCTTTGGGGAGCCTTTTGACTCTGATGAGGATTGTAACATGATATTGTTTTGGAAATGAAAACTCTGAACAGATTATTTTCCACATTATCTAGATAATAGAGGTGATAGATGGGATTGAGTCTAGCTGCAGTAAGCAGTTGTTACTCATTTGAATTATGGAAATTTGCACCAGCAAAGAACCTGCCCCTATGGAATGAAATCTGAAGAAATTGTTCTAATTCAAATTTGTGTTGTGTTTTTTTTTCTCATTTTCTCCATTTTTTTTTTTTAATGTAGCTTGCATTTAGGCTTATAATAAGTACTATTAAAACTGGATAGCAATTTAATTACATCTCCACATGTTCTTCTATGCTAGCCATTAATAGATATGTTCCCTGATCTTGTTTGCAGGTTTTGTCTTTCTGTACATCAAAGTCAGCTAAACACATACTTTGATCAGAAAGGATTGACAAAGTCTATATTAATATCAGTAGTACTTACTGTGTCTTACAGTAAGCTTTCCTGACTGTGGACTTCCAAGACCTCCTAAAATGTGGTGTCTTCAACTTGGACTAAATCTCTCTCTCTCTCTCCATGTACATATTATTATGGTGGTTATTATAATTAACAGAGTTCTTAAACTATAAGAAACCCATATGTGAGAGCGAGTAGTATAGGATACTGGTAGTGGGCTTTTTTTCCTCTTCTTTTTCACCATTTTTTTCAATCTATATGTTTTTATAT
>VWYK01017144.1:640-13720 GCA_013399775.1 Semnornis frantzii | reverse complement strand
CCAGAACCACCAGGGACCCCTAGGACTGTATTTGTTTCCCATAGAAAATGTTTATTAGTCAACAACAAAACTCACTACAACACACAATCTCAAAGAACAAGGAAAAGTTTAAAATGAAAACTGAAATTTAAAAGTTGTAGTAATTATAAAACATTCCTTATTTTATTTTTCAGAGTTTTGAAACAAACTTCCATTTTAGTTTCCATTACATTTTATGGCAAAATATTCTATGTAATGGGAAAAGTAGAATCAAAGTGAAACACTTCAGGCATTTCAGCTTGTGGAATATAGTTTATTGGAAGGGCCTAGGGCCATGGAAGTAGAAGAGGAAGGTGGGTCTTTCTTGTGCTGAGACAAAAGAAATTCTGGAATTGCAAGAATCTCACAACAGGAAAATATTCTATTTGTACACAACTGCACACATTAAGTGACCAACTGCTACAGATAGACCTCTAAAATTATCAACCCTGACACAAAACCAGCACAATTCTGTAGCAAAGCATTTTGGAGTATCTTGCAGCAGACTGAATCCTGGGCAAGTAGGCAGCCCCCAAACAACCTGTGACAGCATTGTTTGCAATCCTCTCCTCTCTGCTCCACCACACTTCCATACCTGCAGTTTAAAGCTACCAAAACCCCAAGCTCTGTCACACCCAATCTGCAGCATTACATCCCACAGCCTCTTCTCATTGCAAAGCAGAAGCACAGCAGGTCTGCAGCATCCACCTCTGCACTACTAATGGCTTTCACACCATTGTACGCTGAGCCAAGACGCACAACTAAATCACAACTACGCTGGAGCGGGGTCTGGCTCACACCTCAAGTAACTCCTGATCTTTATTGCACCTTTCTTCCAAAGGGCTGCAGTCACATTCTTATTTCCCATTTGTTCCCTATAAAGTCTCCATTAAAAAATGTATTACTGAAGCATTGTCATGGAAACAGTTAAGGCTAAAACTTTACTTTAAAAACAATCTTGAAGAGTTTCAGGCAGTTTTTCTCAGCCCACAGTTGTTCCATGTTTTCAGGCAGAGCCATAACAGACATCATTGGTGATTAAAGAGACTCTCCAAATGTTTGGGGGTTTTTGTACAACATGTATGGGGACCCTCTTTATATGGCAGAAGAGTGGGGAGACTTTGGTCTTTTTATCTGCTTTTCCCCATTCATCCTATATCCCGCCTTGGTTTTTTCCCTCCTAACGAAACTGTGATGGTGCACAGCATTTTGTTCCCCTTGCCACCCATTACCAATTTGTAAAACACCCCTCTGCCATTACCTCTTGCTGCTGGCATTGCCTTCCCTGTAAAGTGGTATAACGAGGATAATGACAGAGCTTTCTCTGCAGTGATTATTCCCTTCTCCTGTTGTCCCGCCCAACCACAGAACTGAGGAGAGTGGGACATTTTAACTATTTTTGCAACTCTGATCATAAGATCATTGAATACGTGAGGTTGGAATGAACTCCAGGAAGTCTCCATCCTCCTGTGGGGTCACCTATGAGATCAGAATGAGTTATTTGGGGCTTTATGGAACCAGTTTTTGAAAGCTTCCATGGATGGAAGCTGCATTTCTCCAGAATCCCATTCCACTGGATGTCTTCATGGCGAAAACACAATTGTATTTGAAAGTGTTCTTACTGGAACATATATTTAGAAATCAACAAATACTTTTAACTAAGCAATCCCCTTAATAAGCACAAGGAATACAAATTTATTCTGTAAGAATCATACAGGCAACCTTACCAAAGGAGAGGGAGTGCTGCCTAATGAAGAAACCCACACAACAAGCCAGTGATTTTTTGAGGTACTCCTAAAAGGACTTTTGGTAGCCTAGTGGCTGACTTTGGACAAGTTACTTCATTTCTGTTTCAGCTGCCTCATTTAGACAATAAGTACAATGAGATTTACTTATTCTATTCAACCTTCTGATTGAGTGGAGAAAGGTAAATTTGGTAATGATGGTGATAATACTGATATAAGTATTGATTATTCCTAAAGGAAAATATCTAAATATACATACATATATCTACATGTGTAGATCCTAGCATAGCTCTGACCACCCCTAATAATAACTTCCTCTGACCTACCCTCATCTGGATAGATATCTAAATCCTAAATATATATATTTATAAAAGCTATATAAAAATTTGTCCCATTTCATGTGTGTGCATATGTACCTCCTAACTTAACTTTATTCCTAGGACCATCACAATTTAAAGGAGCTCATCCATAAGACAGAAATCAAATTTCTTCATAGCCTACATTCCCAGGGAAAGAAAAAAAAGAAAAAAAAAGTTTACAACTGCTGTTATATTTTTGTTTCCAAGGCCACTGAAAATATATAAACCAAGCAGTCTGATCAGAATTCCACAGCATGACTCCACCCTTATAAAAGGTGTGGAATAAATCTTTCACACTCATCTCATGAAAGACCTTTCTAGAAGGCTATTGTAAAACATCAGACAAACTAAGCCCTCAAAAGGATGAACATACAAAGCTGATGGGAACTTCTTATCCTATAAGGAATTAAATAGAGGATGATGTGAAGAAAACATTCGTTGCTTTGCAGCCTGTACAGAATACATTTGCTTTCCTACAACAAGGTTGCAGTAGGAAGGCAAATGAAGCAGCCAGATGACAAAAAGATGGAGTAGTGTAGACAAAACCCTAATTCAACCAGCAAAGCAGAATCACAGCACAGGATGTCATAAAGGCTGTGTTAAGTACTGCTCCCTCACTTAAAAGCATTGCTTTATAAGGTTACCACTGAAAGTGAGCTTGTACATTTTGGCTCCAAGATTTAGTCAAGTACATGGTACAGTTTTCTTGCCAATTTTACTACACAGAACTTATTATAGAATGAAAATACCCCACCCACAACTAACAAATACTAGATATGCTGTACTACACTAATGATGTATGTTCATGCTGGATTTTCCTTAAAGGAGTACACATTGCTTTCAAGCACACATATCTGTATAAAGCTGATGGAGTCATCATGCTGCTAACCATTAATGTCTGTGTGAAACTGGATGCTGCACATCTATCTTTTCTCAACCTTCTCCCCAAGGAGTATTTTCTGGTGACTAACTTGAGCAACAGGGAAATTTAATAAGTACAGACAATTTATCTACAACAGTATACTTACCACCATATATATATTTATATGTTGTTTGGGATGTAAATGTTAGTCAGGGATTGTCCCTATTCACTGCAGGAGGGCTGAACTAGATGACCTTTAAAGGTCCCTTCCAACCCAATGCATTCTCTGACTCTATGATATTTATATATACCTAGGTGTGTTAGTATACGAATGTGCTTACTGACCAAAATTCCATTTTTTCTCAAAGGTTATTGCTTCATCACTACAGAAATAAGAATTTCTCCATTGTCCATGCAGATTGCAGCCCATTTCCAGATCCTCTTCCAGCACTGCTCAAGCAGAAAGCACCTGACTCACCTTGGGGAAGGCATGAGAGAAAAAACTCTGATTTGAGAGCACAAACTACAGCAAGAAAACAAGAAGGGACCAAGGGTCCAAAACCAGTGCCATAAGCTTCATAAAAGTGATGAGTGACAGGACTTAAACAGCTTGTTATTTGGTTCTGAATATTTATAATGATGCCAGGCTGCACAGCACACACCACTGAAGTATATAAGATGAGATACTTGGATTGAGCCAGCAGAATAACCAAAATGTCAGAGAAACTCATTATGAGAATACGTTCAGAAGAGAAACAGGAAACGGAGCCTGACATTTCCAAAGCGAAGGTGGACACCTAATTAAAACATTTTCATTGCTGTGACCTCTTAGCACCCACACAGTTTCCAGTGTCGGTGGGAGCGGCAGGTACTGAGAGCCTGGGAAACTCAACCCATTTTTATTGAGGTGTTTAAATATGGCTGTTTGAAAAGGCTGACACAGACTTCCCTAGGAATTGATCAGTTTGATTAAGTAGACAGATCTTGGAAAAGTGAGAACATTTTGATGAATGCTTCCCATAAGGAACATGGGGACAGAGAGGGAGTTTAAGGGAAGTTGTGAGAGAAACTCAGAACGAAATGGAAGGGGAGAGGAAGGACACCGGGCCCCAGCCAAGCCCTAGTTACTGCTTTTAACATGTGCCTGGAACTGTATATATGTGAGTATAAGAGGGAAATGAGCCAGAACAAATAACACTGCAAAGCAAATGCTAAACATGTTTTTCTTCCCCACCTCATGGGAGAATAAATATTTTATCCTGCTACAGTTCTATTATTTATCTTCTTCATACCACATCCAATTGGGAAGTGAAACTGTTAAGACTTAATGTCAAGGTTTAAGGGAACTGTTTCATTTTGAGTTCAAATGCTTCAGTTTGGCAGAAGAACATCTGCTTCAAATGTTTCAGAGGCTTTTGACATTTACTACATTATGCCCCCCCACACAAAAAAAGCAGCTGAGAGCATCACTGTGTACACTGTAAAACTGAAGATTGTTTGTAGCATGTCCCTCGTACACTGTATGTCATCCCAGTGCTGAAAATAATGAACCATTCTGCGCTCAGAATTGTATTTTAATAATGTAGTAGTAACACATTTTTATTAGAGTGATAAAAATATCACTCATTTCTTAGTATAAATAACGATGACAGGTTACACAAAAGAGAAAAGGAGAACAGGAAAAAAAATGAAAAAAAGGGGCTTACAGGAACCACAATCTGCTCCCCAGTATCACCCTTGGGCTCTTCCTTTGTCATTACTTGGAGTTCAGAGTTGTAGGGTTTTTTTACTCAGTGAATGCCAATTTTAAAACAGATTTCCAACCGTATCTTTTCACATATCTTAGGGGTGTTTCTGAGATTGCAAAACTAAGAAAAAGAATGGATTTTTTTCATTGTCTTCAGTCTTTTCATTTGCTTGCAGGTGGTCTTAAGACCCAAAACTTTAAAAAATACAGAATTGCATTTTAGTTGAATCTTTCATACAGTGAAAAGTAGCCAAAGATTCATAGCATCAAAAGAAGGCAGTATCTGCTTCAAGGATGAATTCACTGAATTTGCTTACACTAAGTAATGGGAACCATAATGTGAAAGTTCTTTGTCTTTAAAGGATAATAAATACAAATCACAAGTTAAAATGATAACCAATCCCTTCCTTAACATGAAAAAAAAAAAAAAGGATGGATAAATAAATGACTAAATTAACAACATTCTCCAGTTTACGTGTCCCAGGTACACTAACTGGGTCAATACCAGGTACATAACTCATTTCATGCTATGACTGCACAGGGTAAGGTTAAACAGCACCTGTGGGCTTCTCGGTCGTGTCAGTACCTCATCTGCATTCAACAGAGGCTATATAAATAACAAAATTATAAGTCCTACTTAATTGCTACTTAGCCAGCAGTCACACATGAAAGTTCTCAAGCCAAACTGATTGTCAACACCAAGAAATCAGGTTAAAAGCGTTTTAAGCTATTCATCATCTGTAGACAGATCTTCCTTAAAAGCACAGTGAGAAGGAAACTACACATACAAATATGGGTTTTGGATTTAACTTACTACAGTGTGTCCTTTGTGGATTGTAAGGCCAATTAACACCAGACTTGAAGTGCTAGAAAGATCTTATCTTAAAAACAGGCAGTTCTTCCCTGACAGCATGGCAGCAGGTCATTTTAAGGGTAAGAGTGAAAAAGATGGTCAGGCATTAGAGGAAAATGTCATTGCCTAAAGAGCTGTGACCCATATTTAATTAAAATATTACTACTGGCGTAGGAGTTGCTGCAAAACTCTGTAAAATGTGCAATACCTGGCCCAGGCTTTAGCTTTCCAGGAAGAAAAACGAGCCAAAAAGGGCTACATTTAGAAAGTTCCAATCAGTACTAAATTTGGACTCATATTATGCAACCAAATAAAAAGGGCTGTTTTTCATACACTCAGGCAAATGTCATAGCAGGGAAAAGTGATGTTGACCAGGGTGTGAACGAAGCCAAGTCACTCTTCCAAAGAACTCTTAAAATTACTCCGTAAGAAGGATTCCAGTTCTCAAAGAAATACGTTACCAAAAGAGGCTAAAACAATGAGTTCGCTTTGTTGATCTAAAGGAAGTTCTGTAGGCTAAGTATCCTGTCAGGGTACTGAAAGTATTACAGTATGACAAATACATCTTCTAGTGCTCATGCACGCAGGTGGTTTGAATCCAGTTCTGCGATATGCAAACATGATACCTGGCATGGGACAGGGGACATCAGTTGCTGACACTGGACAGAATGTGTGCTACAAAGGCTGCGCCAACAGCACAGCTACTCTTTGTCATAATCCCACCAAGGACCTAGAGGGTAACATACTACCATCTCACTTTTCAGACACCAAAGACATCCTGTGCCCCAGTCCACACAAAAGAAAAAAAAAGGAGTATGAGATGTACAATGGTAGATTATAATCAAGTATTAGGTAATAAAGATAAATACAGGTTACTAATGACCATTTCTGTCTCTATGGCACAAAGTGAGCTAGAGAAATATGTTCATATTCAACTTCAGAGACTTCATGCAGCGATTAATCCAAACTGTATCGAAGCTGAAAATGTCATCTAAAATAATCTCATATGTCCTAGTAATTTTTCAGCTTCAGAAATGCCCAATTTAAGAACAAATTACAATAACCTTTTTTCATTCATTCTTTAGATTGCCATTTTCAGCCCATGACAGCCTGTGAAACCCCTGACAGTACATCTAAAAAAGATGGGACTTTTTTCACATACTTAGCAAACAACAAGTGAAGGAGAGAGATGTTGACCAGGTTGTGATGAAGCTTCCTTTAGAGAGATCCTTCCAGGGAACTCTCTAAACACCACTTTGTAAGCCTAACTACTTCAACAACTTCAACATAAACCACGTTCTCTTCACAATAAGAATCTCAACAATGTATCATAAGATCAGATCAACTTTCTACAAGAGATGAATATATATCAGGTAAGAGGAAAGACACCAAAGTAAAATGCCCCAGCTACACCTAGACATGAAAATCTCTACAACTGTTATATAATACGTAAGAAAGAATCACACCTGAAATAAGAGAAGTCATTGTTCTGTACTTGAAGCACAGCTCTGGCTAAGCAGCCCAAGTTTAGAGCCTGGAATGCTCCAGCTGGCACCTGTTAGAATGCTTTAAAACATTAGCCAATGAGTCACCTCATTTTACCAGTTTAAAAAAAAAAAAAAAAAGCACTCTGCAACACACAGAAACAATCTCTTCCTTCAGAAACCTCTTGTGGTTGAGAATCCGTCAATAGTCTTGAACTTCAACTGTTACTTCCACATACATAGTTAATAAAACCTGAGGAAGCACCTGTTTTCAAAGGGATCTATCTAACACATTATTTTTGGGATTCCTGGCATTAAAAGAAAAGTTTGAGTATTTGTGGCACCTTCACAGCCCCAGAAGGATTTCAGCTTCCTTCCCACTGGGACATGCATTATAATTCAGAATCAACTAAATTACTACTGGGACATGCATTATAATTCAGAATCAGTTAAATTATTACTTGCAAGAAGAGTTTAAAATTAAAAAAAAAAAAATTAAAGTCACATAACAAAGCCATCAATTATTCAAGAGATCCTTCAGCTATTGAAGGAATTCTTATTCTGTGCATGGAGAGTTTGTTCTCGTGATTACAGTATTAAATATTCATTCTCTGCATATCCAAAAAAATAAGTGTTCTAAAACACACTCAAAACCAGAGGAAGTAATTTATTTGCTCACATCTTCCATAAACATATGGTTCCCTTTCAGCCTTCCCCCTACAAATAAGAATTGTTTATCACTCATAATTTTTCCAATTTTGCTTGTATTTCAGTACCTTATCCTAATTAGGCTTGCCCCAGTTCAGCTCTAGATTTATGAGTAAGAGGAAGAAACTCATTTTCATCAACTTTCACGTCACTGCAACTCAAGGAGAAACATGCCTAGTTCAGCTTTGCTCTTCAAGAAGCCCACAAGGCAAAGGACCTTTCCAGGAGATTTTTTGCTCTCTGTGAAATTCTGGTTTATACATTACTAGAAATAGTCAACAATGTGGATTTACTAGCACACTTCAAAGGGCAGCTTGCAAGCCTCATTTCACAGCTGGTGCCTTGAACAAGGCAGCGTCAATCTTGCAGAGAGTCCCTCAGTACCTTAAAGGAGTGGCGTTAACAGCACATAACACAACATCACTCTGCTAAATTTGTCTGGAGCAAACCTCCAAAGCAGAGAGATAGCAACACTCACCTGAAATGGGACAGGATTTTAGATAAGGTAGGGTAAGGGAAGAGAAGAAATTTTCCTGATTTAAGAGTCCCATCCACATAAACAATCAGCAACTTTGAACTTATTTTATAATTGCATAGCTGCTTCAAGATTCTAACAGGCTACAGATCAAATTCTCAGTAACCACCTCTCACTCGTGTCCTAGTTATGTCCAAGGAATAATAAAGTGATTTCCAACCAGTTACTTGTCCTGGTTATGCAGAGGCTTTCGAGAAAATATTTTGGCCATACCTAAAAAAAGCTCAAATATTTTAAGCCTGTTGTACATTTATTCTGCCTTTTCTTTGGTTTTGCCTCTCACAAAAACCACAGCTGCTTAATTATATCTCCATTATGCACCTCCACTGCATTCTGTCCAGTTAGATTTTGGCAGGACAAAAGGCAGTCAGATGTCATAAGTGAAAAGAACTGATGTAATAGGAGTTATACATACTTTATCTAGATCAGATATGTAAACTTCATCCCATTTCTATTCATTAGCTCCTTCCTGTACACCTGGGTCACATTCCTTTCATTAATAGAAAAAACTCTGCCTGTATATTCTTATTATCCAATAAACAGAAGCGGAAGTGCCAAATTCTTCAGTTTGATGACCTCATCAGAGGTCAGCTGACAATCTGGATATACTCACTTCCACTTACAGATATTTCTTGCTTTCTACTTGTGTTTTTTAGCACAATTAAAAAAAAAATTCATACAGCCAGTCTTCATTATAGTTTCCTAAGCCTGCTCTATGTAGCTGTAATTGATGCTGCTCTGAAAAGTTCTCAGCAGCAGAGGATGGAATCCCACATCTGCCATTTTCCTGGGTTTTATAAATACCTGGATTTCTGCAGGATGCCATCAAAGCCTGACAAATCACAGCAACAGCATTTCCCATTATAACAATTACCCATTATGATATCAGAAATCATACACTTTGTCAAGTGCCTGAAAAGCTATTTTAGTCTGAAGAAAGGAGGAAAAGGAACTGACTTTTAAGTCCAGATCCTGGAATCCAGTTAAAAAGATGTTTCCTAGCACTAGAGTGCAATGTAGCCTCTTAAGGACTAAAATGAATGTAACACATATCATAAAATCATAGAATGCCCTGGTTTGGATGGGACCCCCAAAGGCCACCTAGTCCAACCCCCTCTGCATAAGCAGGGACATCCTCAACTAGATCAGCTTGCCCAGAGCCCTGTCGAGCCTCACCTTGAATATCTCCAGGCCTGGGGCCGGAACCACCTCAGCCTGTCCTTGTAGCAGAGGTGCTCCGACCCCTCGAGCATTTCCATGGCCCTCCTCTGGACCCACTCCATCAGCTCTCAGTCCTTCCTATATCGAGGGCTCCAGAGCTGGACACAGTAACTCCAGATGAGGTCTCACCAGAGCAAAGTGGAAGAATCACCTCTCTAGATCTGCTGGCCAAGCACCTTTTGATGCAGCCCAGGCTGCCACTGGCCTTCTGGGCTGCAAGCATACACTGACTGCTCATGCCCAGCTTCTCATCCATCAGCACCCCCAAGTCCTTTTCCACAGGGCTGCTTTCTATCACCTCCTCCTCCAGTCTGTATTGATAGTGAGGACTGTTCCAGTCCAGGTGCAGAACCCTGCACTTGCTCTTGTTGAACCTCATGAGGTTTGCCTGGGCACATCCCTTCAGCTTGTCCAGGTCCCTCTGGATGACATGCTGCCCCTCTGGTGTATTGACAGTACCACTCAGCTTGGTGTCATCTGCAAACTTGCTGATGGTGCACCTGATCCCACTGTCTATTGCAGTGATAACAGTATTTAACATCACAGGTCCCAGTATGGACCCCTGAGGGACACCGCTTGTCACTGCTCTCCATCTGGACATCAAGCCATTGAGCACTAACTTCTGGATGCAACCATCCAGCTACTTCTTTATCCACCAGTCTGCCCCTCAAATCCATACCTCTCCTGACATACTACAGTAATAGCAGATATTTGATTGCAATTTTACCGAGAAAAAGTCAGAATGCATTGAAAGAAGATGCAGAATAATAAGTCTAATTTCAATTACAAAAGGGTTAATCTGTTCAAAGCTATGAAACTACCTCTGTTTTCACTACATATAGAAGTACATACTTTTCCTTGTAGGACAAAGGGTGCTTCTGCTTAAACAGTGCAGCATGGCTAATTAGGACAGCAGTTTAATTTAGTTTTATTCTTCATTAGTCCTCTTATTTTAATACAAACTAACCTGACTGAGCAAAACCACAACCTCTTTGCGCACCAAGACAAAAGAAGTTCCTCAGTACAAGGGTGGTGGGACTCAAGAATAGGCTTGCTCAGGGAGGCTGTGGAGGCCTTCTCCCTGGGGGTGTTCGAGGTCAGGTTGAATGAGGTGTTGAGTAGCGAAGTCCAGTTAGGAGGCATCCCTGCCTGTGGCAGGGAGGCTGGAGCACATGGCCTGCAAGTTCTCTTCCAACCTAAGCTATTTTATGATTCTATGACCAAAGCTACATAAACATCCCTATTACAAACTTCTGCCTAAAATGATGTTCCACTTACAAATCACAAGCAATCTAAACTGGTACACCAAAGCTACTCTTCAGAATACTATCACATTGCATCTCCAAAAGAAATGTGTGACAGTGGTCGTTTCACCTTCACTTGGAACATCTGAAGGAGAGTCTGAAGCAGAATTATCTAATGCAATGCATCCTGGAAACTCAAAGTCTCTTAACAAGCATACACAGCAAAGGAAACCCTTCAGATGAAAAATCTGCCTGTCTCTTGATGCAAACTGGTCATGGTATGTACCATGCCTGTAAATCAAATTAGCAAATTTAACAAACAACAGTTGGCAGGAAACGTACAGTACTCCTGCCCCTGGGCTGCTGTCCTGTAAAATAAAACAATGATTTATTAAATACATTTCACCTACATGAGAGCAGTTGTTAACAACCCTCCACAGGTTCAGTTCATTTTTTTTTTTTTCCACAGACTGATCTTTGCATATAGCATAAGGAACATCCAGAGAATAACACAGAATTATACCCTTAGTAAGTCCTGGTATTTTATGAAGGAACAGAAAACACACCCAGTAAAAACTATTATTTAAAAACAGGAGCAATCAGTGAACATCTACAGTGCAGGTTACATTTGCTAGTTCTGTTTCCACCATTCTATTAAAGTGGTTACTATTGCCTTGATTCACCAAGTTCCTTAAGCATATGTCTAATTTTAAGAACATGAATAATCCCCTGAAGTCAAATGACTACTCACTCAATTAAAGTTAGACATATGCTTAAGTACCTTGATGAATTGAAGCCTGTAATTGCCTACAGTTGTTTCTGCCAATTTTGCTGCAAGTGAAAAAACTCAAGAGTTTTGCCAGTGAAAATGTGATACCATAATGCCTTTATCACTGCAGAACTTGATTTTATTTCTTTTCAAGTTTGTTTTTCCACCCATAGTTCTAGGCAAAGTGTTCATTAAAGTAAAAGAAATTGAAGGGTTTGGTTTCTCTTCCATTCATTTATAGGAAATCTTTGCTGAAGTATGAAGTGTAAAACTTGGAAAAGACATGGGAGACTTGCTACTGCAAGTAGCTGATACTGAATTTATTGGGCAGTTATAAACTGAAAGAACGTGGTGATGAATGGAATGAATACAGAAGGAAGCTTCACTTCAGAAGAGCTTTCCAAGATAGGAAGCTCTAGAGTGCTTGCAAGAATTAGGGTCCTGGGCTTACTGCAGCACCCAGTGAAGTCTACAGGAAGATTTACATTGAATTTGGAGAGGTGGATTGAACTGTTATTTCTCACAAACTATCAGCTTCCCCTTCTTCAGAAGAAACCACAAATTTGGCAATACCTGCTGAAAGTTGTTATTTTTTAATGGCTCCTAAAATATAGGGTAAGAAACAAAAGGGGAAGGAATATAAAAAAGAAATATCTCTATTTATAAACAGAATGAAATCCTTGTGAAGTATGTTCCTTAGATCTATTAAGGCCTTTATAAACATACTATAAAAACACAGCAACTCTAAACAATTTATAAAATCTCGATTCACAGCCTTCTTGCCTGATCCAAGGCTACGGCCAAAAACGGCTGCTCTTCTACAGCTAAGACTTAAATAATTTGCACGACAAAGACACAATTATCAGTGGCCAAAAGACAAGAACCAGGCAGAGTTTGCTACTGAACAGTCAGCATTGAACAATCTGCCAAGAACTGTATTTGCTGGTAGAGCAATGCTGTTGGCAATAAATTGCATAGGTAAGTTGCTGAAAACACCCACAAAGAACAAATTAAAAAGCATCAAGTCAGAAGAGTTTGAGGGATTCTGGTCTCTTACTTTCTGGAAAACATCCTTAAATAACATTTATGCTAGACTCAGACCTGTAAACTACCAACATGCATAGCAATGACAGCCTACAAATTTATTCCCCTGGTTGATGTTATTGATTTGACTTGTAAAGGCTTTTCAGCTCTTTATAACAAATTATTTGTATGTTCATTTCCCCCCTTTCTCCCTACGAGTCCAAATATTTTCTTACATAAAGACAAACTTGAATACAGCTCCAATTTGCCACAAGGCTTAACGACATGCAAAGTATACCTAGAAGGCAACTTCTACTATTGGAATTATATCCAAAGGTCCTGAATAAAATTCATGTTTGTCTATAAACCATGCTCCTATCAAGATTATCCACCAAGAGAACTACCATCTTGAAAAACAGAATCATAGAATGGTAAGGTTGGAAGGGACCTCAAAGGTCATCTAGTTCCAACCCCCTGCCATAGGCAGGGACAATATCAAAACAGTTAAAGCA
>VWYK01017138.1:0-11044 GCA_013399775.1 Semnornis frantzii | reverse complement strand
CAGCCTGGAGAGGGGAAGGCTCCAGGGAGACCTAATAGCAGCCTTCCAGTATCCGAAGGGGCTACAAGAAGGCTGCAGAGGGATCGTTTACAAAGGCCTGCAGTTATAAGATGAGGGGCAATGGTTTGAAATTAGAAAATAGATTTAGATTGGTTGTTAGGAGCAAGTTCTTTGCCACAAGGGTAGTGGAACACTGGAAGAGGTTGCCCAGGGAGACAGTTGATGACCCATCCTTGGAGATTATGAAGATGAGGAACCTGGTCTAATGGAGAATGTGTCTGCTCACTGCAGACAGGTTGGACTAGATGACCAAGGAGGTCCCTTCCAACCCAAACCATTCTATAATTCTATGATTCACTTGGTTTGATTTCTCTTTTGTCCTGATTTTTATTTTTTATTGTGTTTGTCTCAGGTGAATGGTTTGGGAGTTACAACTTTGAAAATAAATCTCATCTTTATTTCCCTCACTTTTTTTCCCCTGATCTAGTCTTTCCTAGAAAGTGTTAATCTAGTTTTGATGGGCAGGCATGAGCTCAGTGGTGGTTTGGGGAATGCTTGTGCACCAGTTGGAAATCTCTCTGTATCTCCTTCCCTTGTGACACTTCCAGTGGCCATTCGCTATCAGAGACTCTGCTGCATACAACTGACTGTTGCAGGAAAGCACTGCAGGACAATCAAAGATAAAATTAACATGAAATAAGTATTCCCTGGTAGAACAGACTTAGGGAATTGAAGCAAGGGAAAGTGTTCAGGGAAGTGTACAAATGCAATAAGACACATGAAAAAACCTTTAATGGAAGGGGAGCCATTCAAATCCTCTAAACCCAAGGAGAATGAAAAACAGTGAAACAAGATAGATTGAGAATTGTAAGGTGTAGACTAGAGAGAAAAAGATAAAGGGATTGAATCATGAGTATTCCACTGTTTGGGTGAGTTAATCACCTCTCTCTTACTCACTTTCCCTGTGCCTATGAAGGGCAGGCAACAGGGGAAATACGAAGGGCATAGTGACTCATAAACAGTCATGAGACATCTGAAAATAGAGTATTCTGATGGCAGTAACAGTGTGCAGAGTGGATTAAATAGGTGCTTTGGTGAGTTAATCTGCAAATCAGGAGCTGTGGTGATAGGACCTGGTGTCAACAGCACTTAAACTTGTGGTGAGCTGGCCAGACACAGTCCTTTGGGATGCAAAGGGAGCAGAAGAAAAACCTGGAATAGGCTGTGCCATGTGTTCCTGAGACAACTCTGAGTGAGCTGGAGGATTTGCACTGTGCAATGAAGTGTTGGGAAGAAATACTGGTGTGGGCTTCAGGAGTGGTGTATCTACGTTACCTTTGTGCCTGAGATTAATAACTTAGCAAGCCAGTGGGGCTGATTAGCACCACACTGGAGAGACTCTTCTCTTCCTGCACTGAATTAGCTTTGTCAGTGTTAGCCCAGAGCGTTCCCTGCTGCACTTTGCTGTAAGGCGTTGATGAGCCCTCGGGGCTTGACCGTGAACTTAACTGATCAAGCTGAACCCTTTGTGGTTCCCATAAAGCACATGGAATTAATGGAATAATACATTATGGTAAGCACAATGCAGACACCAAGAGTTAATGCCTGCAGTCCCTTCCTGGCTTTCAACTTGACTGACTTTGTCGTGACACTTTATTTATCACTTTCTGCATCTGTAAAATGAGGAGAGGTGGCAGCAGGTATCACCTTTCTGTTACATTTGGAGAGAAATGGGGATCAGATATTGAAAAGGAGAGTCTAGGGGATAAGTTGACACGAGTGGGTGAGGCTTCTAGGGACAGGGAAGTGAATTATCTGATGGGTTAACCAATTCTTCCCTCTCTATTTTGTTATTGTTGCCATCGATGTGAAGACCCAATATCTGCCATATATATATATTTGATTTTGTGAATGGGACTTAAGTAGACAGAAAATCAAATCGGAGCCAAAATTTAGCCTGGAGGCAGACACATCCTAATGCAAAAATTTTTAAGAAGGGATTTGAGCATTCCCTGTGGCACAGCTTCACTGTCCTGCTGCCGCTGATGCAGCATGGACCAGTTTCCCCCAATTTCCAGGAGACCAAAGAAATAAAATACTGTTCTGTCAAAACTGAAGTGCCTCTGGGCAGCAGCTTAGGTGGGGTCTGGAGTTCTCCTCTATCTTTTATTGGTTTAATTTTTTTTTTCCTCTCCTTTTCCATCCTGTGTTTGCACTTTAAAAAATTGTCATGTTGGGGTGCTGGGTGGTAGGGAAGAAGGCAAAACAAAAGTTGACTTTTGTTAAACAGCTGAGGCTTGGCAGTTGTGTGGAGGTCACAGTGCTCAGTCAGTGTCAGCCTCCATTCCCCAGAGTTGTATCCTGTAATGTATTTATTTATCATTACAGACGGCCAAAATTTTTTTTTTTTTCCTCTTTCAGTTTGTTCTGTCCAAGGCCACAGGGTTCCGACAGAGATCAACAGCATTCCCGCAGTGATGAAGCAGCTCGTCAAAAGCTGAATTAGATGTTAAATCTTTCTGAAGTGGGGAGGAGGTGGAAGAAGGGGAATCACATTGTGCTAAGAATTTATCATGTGTTGTTTCCTGTGAGATAATGTATAGGAGAAGATTTGTTATGGTGCAAGTTTCAAACTGCTGTTTCAGGGCTACGGTGTCTGCCAAGCTTATGATGTATTTGATCTTTTCTGAAAGGCCTTCTTTTCCTTTTCTACCTTTTGTTAAGCAGCCTGTCTTCCAGGTAGGTAAATATTTAAAACACTCCACCAACTGAGACATGTACAGGTAAGCACTAAAATGTGCATGGATAAAGAGGAATAAACAGTATTCTGCTACATTAAAGTGTGAGACACAGTGAAGTTCCAGCTCCTGGACAGAAAGGTAGACACTCTCATATTGTCTTAGCTGTGCAGTCAGATGTGAAAGACAAGTTGGGCAGGCATGACTCTTTGTAGAAACTCTCAGGAATTTTAGGTAGACCTTGAAAGAAATAAGGCTTTGTTTTTCAGAGTGCTACATATGCTCAGTGTTACTCAAAGCTGAAAGAAGCAACAGCTTCAGGGTCATTCTGAAAATGTTTGTTGGACCATTCTGCATCAGTGGCCATCTTCATCTGTGCAGGTCACTGTCTTGAGCCTGCACACTTGTAACATGACAAATACTCTTTGTGTGGAATACTCTTTGTTCTTTTTTTGCTCTTTTGTTCCTCAGAAGAAAGTATAGCTGAGTCTCATTCATTTAAATTTGCTGATATAATTGTTTGCTATCTGCAGCCACTTGAAAGGAGCCTATAGGCAACTTGTGCACCTTATGAATGGTGTATAAAATACACCCATTTGCAATCTGAATTGAGAGGGGGAAAGTGTCAGAAATATTTTTCTCTTTCCTCCACTGAATAAATATGCTGGTGTAAGAACTTTTGGGGCAAAAATAGTTTTGCTCTGATTCTTGAATGAAACGCCAAGTGCAGTGATAGATGAAGTGGCAATCCTGAAGTTTACTCAGCATTATTTTATTCTTACTATCTAGGTCAAGGTATTTCTGGTTTGCTTGGATCAGACAAAATTTCCACAGATCTTAAATAACACTGTTAATATTCTAAGTGGTTTGGCTGTCGGGAAGGAAGGAAGCTTATTGATCAGCAGGATAAGTTCTGTGTGTACATGAGACATCTTTTCCTGCCTGACTGTAATGAAGCAAGCCTGGCAAGTTCCCTCTTGCAGGATGTGAAAAGGAAGCGAGCAACATCCCCGTCTCCCTGCCTTAGCTGCTTGCATGGTCTTTACCTGAATAACCTTTAGTACAGCTCCTCTGGCAAGCAGTCCTGGAAGTGCTGTTGTGTGCTTTGCAGAGGAGGGAGTGGGATGTAGGGTGGAAGTCACAAATTCACCCACCATAAAGTGAACTTGGACCTTGACTTTGGACTTGAATCTGATCTGCTTACTGTCAGAGTGTTGGTTTGGCCTCTGGACTGGGTCAACATTCTTGTCAGATGCTGGCTCCCACCTTAAGTGTCCTTATAGGCAAAGGACAGGACTTGTTCAAGCCACTAAGCTCAGAAAACATGAGCAGATACCAAATGTGTCACAGGTGAGTAATGACTTTGGCAATACAACCCCTAACTTTATCCAGGGTTTGAGACCTCAGTCAGCTACTCAGGTTGTCTGATTTGAGAGCAAGTAGCTTAAAGGTCAAAGTTTCTTCCAGGGAAGAAACATAACCCAAAAGTGTCCTGAGTTTTCTGTGTTGTACTAGGGGGAGCTTTCATCCATCCATCCATCCATCCATCCATCCATCCATCCATCCATCCATCCATCCATCCATCCATCCTTCCTTTTGCAGGTTTACCAAAGAAATCCAAGACAAGTTGCCTTTACTCAAGCAGAAATTGTACAGAATTTGTGACATAATTCTTAAGAATGGCTCCCAATCTTCACATTGTAGGATTTCTAGATAGCAGCTTATTGGGCAGTAGCAGAAATCCCTGAGTGAGTATTATGGTCATGAGATGATAGTTAAAATCATGGTGTTTCATTGGCCCATTCACTCAGTAAAGCTTCAACCCATTCTGTGTAGTATCTGGGCTTGGACAAGAGGAGTGGAGAGCATCTCCAAGTAAAGCAGGTAGCCACCTCTCTCTGTGATAAAGGAGATGTTTATCTGAAGCCCTCTGGCTGAGAATCGGTTCTTCTGCAGAGTTCAGGATGTGCTGAATAATGCATTGAAGCAGTAGCGTCATCTGCATGAGACTGTTTACCCTGAGAAAAGGCCAAGGCAGCCTGCTTTGGGGGGAGCATGGCCCACTTAGGAATGCTCGGCACTCACCTGCAGGTCCTGCCAAGGATTTTGATAGGTGAAAGGCTGTTTCGTGGAGTCCAAGCAGGGCTAGGTGTGAGTTCTGTGTGCAGCCCAGCTCAAGTGGTGACAGGAGCAGACGCTGTGCTGTGCAGGGAGCACTCCCGTAGGAAACAAAGCAGTATAGAGTGTTAGGGATTAGGCACATCACCGCTTTCAATGAAGGTGCCCAAAGGGCAAATTGCACGAGGTACCTGAGCTGCTCCTACAGTTCTCTCCTGCCAAAAGAGAGAAGTCTCTCTTTACCACCCAGCTCTTCTTAGGTCTGCTGAACCAGTTTCCCACACGGACTGCCGCAGAGCTACCGGAGCAAGTATCTTGTCAGATTTCATCCTGTTGTGTGCTTGCAGAAGTTCACGATGAAGGAGAAAATGGAATCCTTGCATCTGGAGTACTATGCTAGCATCTCCTCTGCCAAGCAATTTTATTTGCCACACATTCCTGTTTAGTTTCTGAAGGATCTGGAAGAAGTTAAAAGAGTGACAGTTATGAGAGAGGACATGCTCCAGGTTGGAGAGATTGAGTTGTGCTTTGTAACCGCATTGCCTCTTCTGAGCCAAACTGATGTGCCGGTGGCATTCCAGCTTTCTTGAGCTTTCATGTTAACACTGGTAAGTGTCTGTAAATGGAATGATGTACAGCAGATAACAGTTTAATTTTCAGGTTTTTGTAGAAGGCCTTTGTTTCAGGCTGCAACTTCAGTGGGAATGCTTCTGAATTGCTTTACCTGGTTCTTTATTTGCTCCATCTTCTTTTTCTTTGGATCAAGCTGTACAGACTGCATCTAGGGGAGGATCTGATCCTGACTCTGACACTGCAGGTCAGAGTGTAGCAGAGGCCTCTCTGTAAAGCTGTCACAGTAATATTCTTCCAGTACACAGAAAAGAAATCCAATAGAAGTGACATGATGAAAGATCAGCTGCCTTAAACAAAGACATTTTCTGTGTATCACACCAAAAGATGGTGTATTTCATAACACAGCAGAACACACTTCATCAGGATCCCAGGGAAAAAGTGGACCTGCTAAAAGAATCACCTTTTGGTGCCAGGGAAGTTATGTATTTAATAGATCTCTGCTGTATTGTGTGGAGTGATTTGCAGCTACATTCAGCCTTGGCTAGAAGGTAATGGCAACATGTTGTAGGAGCCAGTTCTCCTCAGGGCTCCATACTGCAACAATGGAGCTATAAAAGACGTTATTGAAGTGGTAAGTGTCAGAAGGCAAGCAGGATGTAATTTCAATTGGGAGGTGCTTTTGATTATTGGCCTGTTTAAGTGCTGAGCTGTCCAGGACAAAATCTGGTCAGGTTGCTTTTTAGATGCTTGAAGAGGAGGAAGTTTGTCAGTCTGTGCTCTATGTGCCTGGTTACAATGGATCCTACTCCTTATCCAGATCAGAAAGCCCAGGGAGAGAGTTAATTTTCCTGCACTCACTCTCTCCATACAGCTTTTGAGGAGATGCATGCCTTGCCCAGAGGCAGGGCGGATGGATGGGACAAGGATCACTGATCTTGGCTTAGCCTGTCTCCTACTGGCACTTCTTGCCCAAGAGAAACCTCAGCTCAGTGTTTTAGATGGAAACCTTCCCTAACCTTATTAGCCTCTAGTGAAAAAAATGGTATTTCATGTTTGCATAGAGGGTTTGGAAAACACAACCTCCAGCATGTCGGAGAACGGCCATCTCTCGCAACTTTTTTTATGGGCACCTGTTTACTGCTGCACTCCAAAGAGCAGAGAGATGATTCTCTGGTATTTTTTTGTTTATTTTGGAAGGCATCTTCCTATAGCAGAACTGGGAGTGTCTCTAAGAGAACAAACTGTGATTAAATGTCTCATATATTCTGACAGAATTTGGTCTGCAGGACAGTTCCACCTTGCAGTAGAAAATAGCTATTTTCTTTGTTTTATACTTTGAAGTTCATAGCTTGGTTTTCTCTTCCCTCTCCATTTTTTTGGCCTTAAATTTACTATTTCCTGACCATGGAACTGCTTGAATGTAACTACTCTGTAATGTAAGAGAGTGAGAGACACCTCTGTGGGCCTGGGGGGAAGGCAGAGGTGCACATGCAGAATGTGGAGGGGAACAGTGGGCAGTGGTAGGATGTGGGGCTGCAGAATGCTCTGTGTATGTGGTGATGAGTGGCATTTTTCACCATCAGCATTTAGTACTGGTGCTCCAGGACCTACAGTGTGTCTGCAGGCTTATGAGGGAGGCTAAAATAGGTTCTTGGCATAAGATCTTGGATCCTCTTTACTTAATAGATTGCTCTGTCTCCCAAGTGATATCGCTGCAGCTGCAAGTCACAGAGGCATTTTGGCTGAAGTCCTCTCACTTTAAAGGAAAGAATACTTGATAGATCTCCTCAGCATAAGCATGACTGAATGCTCTCTTTCCACTACAGCCTGGAAGAGTCCAATTTTGCTGACCTGAGGGACACCTCTCCTCATGTCCCAGGCCCTGGAGAAGAGAGAAATAGTGTGTGCAAAAGTTTTCAGTTTATATAGAAAGATTTGATGCCTCTGGCCAAGAGGGTTTTTTGTGCCTCCTTTGGTTTTGGAAGTCACTGAGTTTATTTTTGTCTGTGTGAACTGGCCTGTTTTTTGAATACATGGCAAAGGTGGCTAGAGCCCTGCATAGACACTTTTTTTATATTTCATATAATCCTAAACAAGTACATTAAATAAAGGTCCTTTCACCTCCAGGTTGGTGGTTCAAATCCAGTCGTGCTTGGGAACAAAACTGTTCAAGCAGTAAAAATAAAACATCTCCTGATTTATGAATAAAAGTGTCAAGTTTTGACTTGTTCTGATTACTGGCATCACATTATTTGTGAATGTTCAGACAACTGCCAGAAATTCACGAAACACGTTTGCGAATCCCAGAAGTTTCATAAACTTCAGCCTGAGTGATTATTTGCTTTCTGGTGAGTAAGTGGGCTGGCTAAAGTGGTTTAAAAAGAACACTACTGCTCAGGTCCCATGGGAATAATGAGGAGATGCAAAGGCTCTGGTTTCTGTACACAAAAGAAGGTGGCAATTCTGCTCCAGTTCACACCAGACAGTTGCTGTTTGTTCTGGGGAACTGTCGTTACAGCTTTGAGAACGCCAAGGAAGAAGGGATCAGTTTGACTTTCAGATCTTGCATTGGTTGCTGGGCCAAGTGTTGGGGGGAAAAAAAAAAGGAATTAATAAATTATTAATTATTTATTATTTACATAAATTAAACTTGTTTGTTTGGGGTTTTTTGCTTGAAAGGTGAATTGTGATATTGGAGAAACCATGGCAATAGGAAGGCCAGGTAGTGCTTGCAGACTGTTAGAAGTGGGGAGAAAACAGCTCTGTGGTTCAGAGCTCTCTGGCGGACAGGATGGAGAGCTGCTGCCCAACATGAGCAGATCAGCAGTGCTGTAGCTTCCTGCCAGCATTAAAGGGCCTTAAAAAGCATGGAGGCTTGGTGAATCCATATGGATTTCACACGAAGAGTAGAGATGTCACCATGAGAGCCTAAATTCAAGGCGACCCTCTTCCTAGCAGGCTTTGCCATACCCCTGCTTGTTGGGAATGCAGAAGGTATCAGGGAATAACAGACTGTGTGAGATGTGGCTAAAGCCAGTGGCAATAGGTGGCCCACAGCATTTCAAACTACTCTAGGACTAACTGTACATGATATTTTAAACTTCTGATGTTCCTTTCCTTCCTGTGTGTAAGTCTTTATGTTCTCTCACTGCTTACTCTCCATCTGCAGAAAGTAAAGTTTAGAAGAGGTTACTATAGGAGCTTTGAGACAGCACATAGTGCTTACATGGGGATGTTGCAGGACAGGGATAACATGGCATGGGCTGCTTCTCCTGCCACTTTGCTTAAGTGTGACTTTAAGACATTATGTGTAGTTTCTGTTGATATTATAAATAATAGATCCAGGCCACAATTTGTTTGCTAAAGGTTCCAACAGATGTGGTGTAATTAACAGCCTGTAATCATTAGGTTTTGGAGAGAGGGTGACATATCAATTTTTTAACTGCTTTTCTGCTTAGGATTACATCCAAGTAGTGATGCTTCCAGAGGGATATGCACATGGATGAATGTGCTTCATGCATGCCATTTATATACATTCTCACTTTGCTTTCCAAGTATTAACATGTGTAAATCCCTTTGGCATGTACAGATACGTGCAAGTGGGATGTGCATCTGTAGCATTTATTTGCACATGGAGGAAAGCACTTGTGGGGTGTGTACACTGACTTATGCTTGCACCAGAGTCCTTTGAACATTTGACCTTATGTAGTATCTTTTCAGATCTGCAACTCAGTGATTCAGTTCCTTTAGCCCTAAAAATAAAGGCAGGGTGACTTTGGGAGGAGTAATAATGAGTGTTTTAGGAAAGAAATGTTTGAGGCATATTGTCCAGTTGTATCTGTATACATTCAGAGATGTAACTGGGCAATGTAATTCCCTTCAGAGATGGAGAAACCAGTTTTGGAGGATGAATACAGGTGTAGCTTAGTGGTGCAGACATTGAGCTGATACCCAAACCTCGAGTGAACCCAACCCATTATTGCTGGAGAGATTTGTTCTCTCTACCCACAAAAATCACAGAATCAAACATTCAGGTTGGAAAAGACCCTCAGGATCACCAAGTCCAACGAATAATCCTGTTCTACAAGGTTCACCCTAAACAAAAAGCGCATCCCTGTGCTGCAGCATGGCAACACAGCCTCTTAACTGCTGTAGGTCCTGTCTGTTCAACAGACTTGTCCAACAAGTTTTATTTAGCTCACAGTCTTGGAGCAGGAAGGATGCTGTGTTACCGAGATGCCTGTTGCCCAGAGGAGAGCAGGATGTAGGCCAAAGGAGGTGATTCAAGGGAGTGATTTTTAATTACCAGCTGGTAATGTTAGTGCATACACTTGAGTTTGGAGGGTGCATGAAAAATGGAAGCAAAGTTTCAAGAAGAGCTTCTTCCCTTTACATTTTGGGAGGGCTTCTAACATTTTTCTCCAGTAGCTCCTAATTTCTGCCAGTAAGTTCTATTCTTTGTGCATGGCAGTAAGTATGATGGCAATGTTTGAAAGCATTCCCTGGCAATGCCAGTTAAACCAGGAAAGTGGGTAAGGGCCTTGTGGCAAAACTCTCAGGTTGTCTACCTCTCAACAGCTAGCCTTGAGTATTTAAATGTTTGTGTTTCGGTGGAGTACGTTTTGTTTGCAGGGTTTTTTTGTTTCTTTGGGTTTTTCTTTTGTTTTGTTGTGGTTTATTTTATTTTGGTGGGTTTGGTGTTTTTGTTTGTTTGTTGTTGTTGTGGGGTTGGGTTTTTTGTTTGTTTGTTTGTTTTTTTGTGTGTGTTTGCTTGGTTTTAAAGTAAATAAATTAAGAGTTCTGATTTTTCCCTGCAGGCAGTCATGACCACCTGCATTTTAATAATTTCTTTTTTCCTCTTTTAGAGAAACAGTAGGTTTCATTTTATGACTTTTAGCTGCTCTAAATCAGGTTTCTTAATGATATATCACTTTATTTAGGGACTGAGAAGGAGACAGGAATCTGAACCGACTGCCTTGCGCTTAAGAAAGTGAATAATGACTTGGAGAAGACCTTGTGCATATCTTTTGATCTTTGGGCTTCAGACACCCCTTCACCCATAATTAACTTGTGTGTTGACTGATCACCTGAGTGATCAAGGGAGACTCAGTATGTCAGTGGAAACCAGGAAACTATTACTCTATGGCAAAACAGCAATCAAGCCAACTCGTCTATGAAACAAATCAGATACCTGCAAGAACAAGCCTCGTAACGGCAAGCTGGACTGGAGATGGATGATATCCTAAATCATTATCATCAATATCATCAATTATGTTTGCAGGGTAAGCCCATGGTATCTTCATGGCAAGCACTGCATCTAGATAGCAGCTGCAACAACAGAAATTAAAATTACAGCATGAATTTCGGGAGGGGCAGTGCACTATGCACGACTGACCAATAAATCAAGACCATCAGTGGATTAGATGGAGTGGAATGGTAATGGTTATCATTCTGCTGTATAAAATGCACACCTTAGGGTATATAGATAATTTAAAATATACATGAATTTGAAATCAGCCCAAATGGATGTCAGGTATTTTTCTTCTTAGAATTATGGGATGTTTTTTAAAGTGTGGATGCTTTTCAGGACAAATTTTAGCATTCAGATGAAGCAT